>JBBPBS010000633.1:541241-568309 GCA_037974835.1 Cicer judaicum | reverse complement strand
TTATAATTATAATTTAAATATTAAAAAATTAATTCAAATTAAACTACTTGTAATTGATTTTTAATATTTATTTTTTTAGCGTGACATCCTAACCTTGTAATTTTATTTTTGTATCAAATAATTTTTTCATTTTGCTCAAAATCAATTCAAAATACAATGAATACATTTCATTCTAAAGTAAGCATATAGAATGAATTTTTGTAAAATAATAGAGCAGAAATTACTTTTTAAAATTAATTAAATTATAATAAATATGTAAGAATGATTGAAATACGATTAAAATGTTATATAATCATAAATTTTATTATTTTTTCAAAAATCTTAACTATATACTTAATCATTCAAAATATCTCCTCAAAAAGCCTCCTAAAATATTTTAGCAAATAACTACGTGGGTAGATTATATTTTGCTAGGATTCATATTTCAATACGTATGGTAAGGTGGTCCGTACCACCATTTATGACGCATTGACATTCGTGTGTATTAGATTAAATTAGTTGGCAATAAAATACAAGATTTTAGAGGATCTTGTTAAACATAATTATATGTAAATTTCTATATTATTTTATCTATAAATAGATAAAAGTTTTTTATAATTAAATCATTGGATTTAATAAATAACAATGCGATGCATGTTCTTTGTGGTTTTTTCTCATGTTTTTGTATGTGTTCAAACACATGTCTAACTTGGTTTTATATATATATATATATATATATGTAAAATACATTTATAAATTGATTAAATTAAACAAAAATGGGAGACTTTAAAATAAAATATAGAAAAGAAAATAATTTCACATATTAGAAAGAAAAAAACTTCAACAATTTATTAGGTGGGCGGATAATTAGAGGTGTCCTGAGTTCCAATATGATCCTCACATGAAATCAAAAACATTGATTTTGTATCCATAATTTAGTTTATATGTCTTCTTTTATAATTTACTAAAATACTGTTAAGTGAATAGACAAAACTAAAATAAATTCCAAGACCATACTCCTACATTTCAAAATTTCTGAAAAAACAATATTTTTTTTTTAGTTTCTCTAACTGGAAATTTCATGAATAAAATTTTCAATAATTATATTTCAATATCAGAAATTTGAAATATTTGATAGTTGTTTTCAATCAAAAATTTCATTTTTGAAATTCTTGATATTTAAGTTACAACTATAAGAAATTTCATTCCTTAAATTTTCTGGTCAGGTTTTTTTCCAATTTTTTTTGTTTACATATTTTTTATTAAATTTTTTTCCAGTGAGGACCAGATGAACGAAAAACACTGTGAAAGATTATCGAGTTCGACCTTTTATAGAGTCTAATAGGAGAGTCATCGTTGAAAGAATAATAAGACTTATCTGCAATTTTAGTCCCTCTAATATTACCAATTCTCATAACTCGTCCACCTAATTTAAAAGCCGACAATTTTAGTTATTCTCTCATATTTTTGAACTAAAAAATACCAAATTGACATATTGTTAATGATGTGATATATAATTATATGATTTAAAACCATATATATATATATATATATATATATATATATATATATATACATTTATTATTCATGTGACATTAATTAAATTAAAAATATGAAATATTTATGAAGTTGAAAGTTAAATTTTTATTGCGTTTTATTATAATTTAATGGGTGTTAATCATTTTACATTATCGTATCTTATATCATATCATTTACAACATTTCACAACATCATTTTCTAGTTAAAAAAAATAAGAATGAGATACCAAAATTGTCTACTTTTAAAATAGATTGACCAATTTTGTGAATCATAAAAAATAAAGAGACTAAAATTGTAATTAAGCCAAAGAAAAACGAAGAACGAAGAGATGTTACAAGAAGGCGATTATTATTTTCAATATAAGTTTAAGCAAGGTGAACAGGATTATATATTTAAAGATTATATACATGATTATGAGGAGCATAACATGCATGAACAATCTGAACAAACTTTATTTCTTGGAGGACATTTTGATTTTTCTGTCCTTAAATACTAAGACAACCACGATACAGTTATAGTGTTGAATGGACAAATTAGTAAATACTTAATTTTTTTTACATAATATAGTATATCATAATACATATAGTTTAATATATTTTTATGGTCTGTTTAATGGACAAGATAGTAATAAGTTATCATATAATGTCTGAATCTAGTATTTGATGAACCAACGTGATATAATAAGTTAATCCAAAATTCTATCATATCATATCTCTCTAGTTGAAATTTTTATTCTGAATACGAGTTGGGTTAGAAACCAGCATGATAGGATAGTAACAATAGGTTACTCAATTACCATTATAAAATATAATTAAATGAAATATAATAAAATATAAATATAAAATTTAAAAATATAAATATAATCAAATAGAAAAATAATTAATAGAATTTAATATTAAACTTAAAGATGAAATATTAATAATTAATTTAAAAAATATTTATGATTTTACACATGGATAGTTTTGTCTTTTTATATGATTTAATAAAGTAGTATTCTCAATTATAAAAGTATTAAAGTTAATTGAAATTTAAAAACAAATATAGTTTATTTACAATGTATTCTTGCCATTTATATATAATATATTATATCTTTATTTGCATTATGACAAATAAAATATAACTATTTGGTTACTCGTGATTTTATTTTTAAATTTTAAATTATTTATCTAGTAGTGTCAATTGATAGTTTTAATATAAAATTATTTCATAACTTATTTAATTTGTCTGTAATTTATAATATTATAAGTTAACTTTTTTAAAATTAATATGTAATTATTCACTATTTGTAATTTTGTTATTTGAATATAATATATTATATTATGATGAGATGTGTTTTAACTACATGAAAAAGTAAAATGTTATTACGTGTGTATCAAAAACATGATATGATAATGTTTATCATAATATCACTATCATATAATATAATATCATATTCTTGCTGAATTTTATATCGTATTTTGTCTCTTTCTATTGTGTGTATCAAACGGACCCTTATAATATATTTTATAACAATGCTGATTTTAGAAACTCAACTTATTTGAAATAAGTGATTTACTGATTCATTGGTCTTAGGAACTCATTAGAGTCCTACTCCAACAAGTATCCTTCTCAACTTTAAGTAACTTCAACATATGTTGCATACTATTTTTGGATCATTTCAAATTCTTATTGTATGTGGTTCGTCGTTTATAAATTTGAGAGATATTAGTCATTTTCTCCTTGTCTCGATCTCTCAAAGATGACAAAATGTGTCTCAATGCAACATGATATTTTGTAAGCTCGTCAACATATTTCACATCTTCTTATTTTAAGCGTCCTACAACTGCATTATTTTTAAAAGTAGCCATTAATTCATGATTGTGAAGTTCACACATTAAACTAATAATTCATCCCTCATAATTCTTCAATGGTATTGATATATCTGAGTTACTTTTATTTGACTTATACTTCCACTTCTATCACAACCGAAAATTAATTTTAACTTCGTTCCTTTATTGCTCATGATATGACAACTTTTTGTGACTAAATAAATTAATCAATTGTGAATGATTTAGTCAAACATATACAAAATGATGTTTTTTCAAAGCATATAAATAAAAATTACATATCAGTAATTTCAAAATTTAAATTTTAGAATACAATTAATTACCAAAAAATTTGCGACTTGAAATTTTCAGAACACACACTACATTATCGAAAATTTTGAAAATACAATTTTTAATAGTGTTAATTTGTGTAACTTATTTTTGAGAGAAACAATTTAATTATCAAAAAATTTGGCGAGTGTATGATTTTGGAACAATTTTTTTACCTAATTAAATACAAATAAATGGGATAAAGTTAAATTTTTTATATTTTGGGGGTATAAGTGAAAGTATGGGGTACAAAATCGAAATTTCTAGAATTAATTACGAGCTTTGTTAACAAATGGGCCATTGTTACCTATTCTATTACGGAAAGGGCCAAATTGTTGCACATTCTTCTAGTGAAACTAAAAGATCGGCGACGATATTGGACTTTCAAACTTAATTACGAATACGTTTTTTTTAATAAAAGAATAAGTTAAATATATAATTATATGTGTAGTTTTTTTGTGTCATACTGATTTTTTCTATATCGTTATAATTTTGTTGGATGTCCCCGAAAGGTAGAAATAATGATGAGTGAAAAACAAGAAAATGGAGAAATGAAATATTAAAAAAAATATTTATACCATTGGTTGAGTTTTAAACTGTATTTATATCTCTCTTTCAATCTAATTCTATCAATTGAGATCGATTTCTCCCATGTTAAAAATTATTTGTTTAAATAACACAACTAAAAAAATGCAATTATATTTCTTACCTAATATAAAATTGACTTAATTATAAATTTAATTTATTTACTTTTATAAATTTACAGACTTGGTCTCTCTATTTTAAAAATTGACATTTTTGATCATTTTTTCAGATTTTTTTAATAATTTGACATATTTTAAAATAATGTGACATAAGATGTTATGATATAAAATTATCTAAATGCATTAATTATCTATATATCATTAATTAAATTACAAAAATATTTTTTTTTAAGTTGAAAGTTAAGGAGTCGTTTGGTCTACGGGAACATTTATTGTTTTCATTTTATATTTTCATTTGCTTAAGTTTTCATTTTCAAATTTTCAAGATTTAAAAAATATGTTTATTTTAGTTTCTCGTTTTCATTTTCAAGAGTAAAAATTTTCAAAAATGTGTTTGGTTTTACCGATTTCTAAACATCATTTCATGTAATATTATTGTGAATATAACTTAAAAATAATTATTAATAATTTATTATTATATATTTTGTATTGGTAAAAATTATAAATAATAAATCTCATACATATTCTTAATAAAATAAATAATATTTATTTAACGTGGAATAGTAGATATCTTTAATCTGATATAACTTATAGTGTAGGACTGATTAGTAGATACATAGAAAAACTATATTGAGATGCATTAAAAGAACTAGTGAGTATGTCCTATTATATATATTAGAAGTTCATATTAAAGTGAAGTTGAATTAATCATATACACTAATGTTAATTGGTGTGAAGATAATGACGATAGGAAAAGCACAATATAGGCTATGTGTTTATGGTAAACAAGACACTAATTTCATGGTGTTCAAAGAAGCAAAACATGATAGCCTTATCTTCATGTGAAGCTTGGTATGTGGTGCATCAATGGGAGCCGATCAAACTGCATGGTTGGCCGAACTGATGATTGAGATGAGACTGATGAATGAAGGACCATTGAAGATATTGATTGATAACAAATCAACAGTAGATTTAGTCAAGCATCCAATTGCACATAGAACAAGCAAACATATTGAGACACGATTTCACTTTATAAGAGACCAAGTGATCAAAGATAAATTGAAGCTAGAACATTACAGCACAAATGAGGCAAAGACGAACATCTTCACAAAGGCATGAAAGATATTAAAATTTCAAAAAATGAAAAACAAACTTGGATTAACATCTTTAACCATTTTAAATTAGGGAGAATCTTGAAATTGTATTTCATAATGATAGTTAGAGGTTTTTAAGGGAGATTAGTAGTTAGTTATTGTGTGGTAAAACAATTAAACAATAAAAAACAAGTGTTCTAACAATGATAACATTTACCAAAACACAATGAACTTATTTTCTCTTCCCAAACCCTTGCGAAAGGAAATTAGAAATCCTATATAATTAAATTGGCATTATGAAATAAAAAATTAAGTCATATGCTTATAAGAGTCAAATTTTGTTCCACACAATATTATTTGCCAATAAAGCACCAACGATCACATTTTTTTTTTAGAAAATTAAGTTATAAGAAGAGTTAATAGAGTAACTTTATGATGTGGACTAACTCTACATGAAGGCTAATGAGCTTCAAGAACTAGGAGTAGAAGGATCATTGACTAGAGGGAAGGCTAGGAAGCTAAAAGAACAATTAGAGAAACACATTGTTAATTTTCTTAGTCTTGAAACCTATGAAAAGATTGATTCCCATTATATTAATCTTTTTGTCATAGAAATATCTTAAGACTTAATTTTAATTTTGGGATGTAATAATCATACCTTATAATTAGGAATTATGTTAACTTGTGTGTGTGCCTAAATATTTGGTAGCTTAAACCCAATGTCATTAGTTGTGTGTAGTCTAGATACCATGTTATTTTGTGTTAGGCTATATATGCCTTATTTATGTAAGACATAGAACAATGTTCTCTAGGGTTCTTCTTTGAACCAAATCTGGATCTTATCAAGAGACTCCTACTCTTGTGGTAATTTTACTTTGATCTTATCATTTCTTGTGGAGTGTGACGATTTTTACCATTTAATTCTTTCTTTATATTTTCTTCTTTGTGTTCTCCATTTTTATTTGATATTTTGTTTGAAAATATCACTTAGTTAAATCCTTCAAATCATATAAAAACACTCAAATTTATATCACCTTATAAGAACATACTATTATATAACTTTTTAATTAAACATTTTATATAGCAAAATAGCAAAAGCATATTCCACTAATATTTATATCGGCTTCTCATCCTAAACACAAATATCATTCATTACCTTTGTTCTACATAACTATATTGAATGATTGTCATCAGTAGCATATAAAACATGAAATTCTATACATAAGCAAATTGACATTCTGAAATACACAGGAAGAAATTAATCTAAATGAACATGAGCATATTTCAAATTAATGGTAAAAACATGAACATCAAAATTAGAATGAATATAAAAAAAATCAAACAATTTTCTGTTTTTTGTGAAGTTGGAAATAGAAAATGAGTCAAATAAACAAACTCCAAGTTTTGATAGAATTTTATTATAATTTTAACTATCTAAATCATTTTACATCATCGTATTACGTATTATATTATTTAAAATATATTATATTATTATTTTTTAATTAAAATAATAATAATAATCGATTAAAACTGATATATTTTAAAATAAAATAAAAAATTAATTTATAATTTGATAAAAATAAGAAAATTAAAACTACTATTAAATAAAAAAATTAGAAAATTAAAAAGGGGTATACTTAACCTATGTGAAAAGAAAAATGCATTATTGTGATTTCTTTCATGCTTTGCTGATTACACGCATTCCAATCTAGAAGTAGCAACACTTTATGTCCTTTTCAATTTTACACTTTAGTTAATTTTACAGAATTAATTAACATCTAAATAATGATATTATGTTACTTAGCGGCAATAACACTCATCAACCAAACCAACAATCTTTTGTTACTGCAACTCACTTCCAAATCAGAAGTTAACTCATGGAATAATGTATGTATAGGTATTAATTATTTTTTAGTTTATTTGGTTGTAAATTCAAAATTTAGCAAATTTGAAAATTAAATTAAATTTACTAGAGTCAATTCAATTTGAAAATCAAAATTTTGCAAACATGAGAATCTCATATTTATTGAAACATAAAGGTGCTAAATCTCTTCTTTTTCTTTTTTATGCAAAGAAGCTAAATCTCACACGTTCACAAATTGGATTTAACATTTTTATTTTGTCACAAGAATTTAACAAATTATAAAAGAAGTAATAGAACATGATCTTGTGCATATACTAATACTGTAGTGGCATTCTCTTTGATTGCAACTACTACTACCACTATTAATTAATGCCTCCTAATAATATTGTTCTGACTTTAATAGATTAATAATGCAAATCATAAAAGATATGGAGAGATCATGGTCTAACTTTCGGCACAATTAATGGCCACCATAATCTTATGAAATAATCATCATAAACTATATATTATGTGATGTGCTCGATTATCATAGTTTCACAATTTAGAGTTAAAGGAGGACACAATATATTGCACTCTAATTGATTATGGCAAAAATTAAATAAAGCTAATTTCCATTCTGCCTGCCAAAAGAAAGAAATAATCACTTTCTATGAAACTGTGAGATTAAATAATGAAAGTTAGCAAGTCAAATTAACCCATTATTATTTACCATATTAATCTCAAGCTAGTTGATCTAAACTATTAGCTAGTACTAATATAAAAAAAAAAAAAATTATACAGTAATTTGAAAGAAATGTGTGACACATAGAAGGATTAAAGTGACCATATAGTATATTCAATTATTCGATTAAGGGAGTTTGAGAGTACAGTTCAGCATTAACTGGCATCATCATGTGACTCCTATATATGATGAAAAGATAACAAAAATTCTTTGCAATTAGAAATCACTAATAACTAAATCAAACAACACTAAATCATAATCCTTTCTTAATTAATTGGCTGAACTCTTTACTGTAGTTTGTAAGACAAATATTTATATGTTTAGTTGCATTAATTAAAACTCTAAAATGTGCATTGCAAGCAATTAATGGTCAAATAAAAAAAGATTATTTTCTTCTTCCCTTCCATAAACTAATCAATCATGTCAAAATAGAAAGTTTAGCCTAAACATTATTAACAAAAATTTACTTAATTGTAGAAAAATAAGTTCACCGGCCAAATTATTCTTTTGTTTCATACAGTCAATATATGTGGTCCAAAATCAGCTATAGATTGAAAAAATTGTGCATGGAAAATTTGTCCTTATCCTTTTGTTAATTTTTTTTTTTTTTGGGTGCAAATATGCTTTTGTTCTTTAATCTATTGTAATCCCATTTTATGATATATTTTGCTCTTTATACGACACTATATTTGTAGCCTTTTTGAAAAGTTTTCATAGACATATGAGTGTGAACTAAAGTTTTGGTGACAAAGTAATTTCTTCAAAGGAGAAGAAAAACACACCATCATATATTGGTCAAAAGAGTCAATTTGTTTTTGGGAATCAACATGGCCATTTTGGTTAGGCATGGGTTTAGTCAAGGTCTTAAAAACCGGCTAAAGAGTGGTCCAATTGAGAATAAGTGATATGATCCAATGTTAAATTGGTAATGCGGTATGATCATTAAAGAAGTTGTTTTAGATATAAAAAAATAAAATTTACTTAATAAATCATTTATATTTATTATTTTCAAAATTAAATTTTAAAAAAATATTATTTAATATTAATATTATCTAAACAAATATTGAATTAATTAAAAAAGTTATACAAAATTGATTACAATACTTTAACAAATAATTTTATATTTTAAAATATTTAAAAAATAAAATTTGATAATAAAAATTATTTTAATAAAAAATTGTTTTAAAATTTAAAAGATATTATTTTAAATATCGTGATAAGTCTCTATATAATAGATCAACTTTAGATTGAACTAACACAAATTAAGGTGAAAGATTTGTAAGTGTGTTAAATATATAAATAATTCACTTTAAATAATAATAATTTACTTAAAATAATATTATTTATTTATATAATATTATAAAAATTATATATTATTTCTAGCTTTTAAGTTAGACACATTTTATTAAAAAAAAATAATTAAAAATATTATCATAAAAATAGTTATGAAAAATAAATATAATATCATAAAAATGTCTTCTATGTTTGAAGGCTGATCATGATATCACATTGTATTGGGTATAATACAAAGGTAAAAACAATTTTGTGTACTGTAATATCACATGTTCGATATAACATGTTCATATATCAATACAAAAACGTGTAAATTCTTAGAAAAATAACATTGTCCAAAAATATCAACCTAGAGTAGAGTAGAGTAGTAGTTTGACTTTCTACATCAATAACAATAACATTTCTTATTTAATTTAATCCTCACCTAAATTATTTGTAAATTACCATGCTGCCCTCCCACTAGAGTCCAAATGAGAATAATTTATAAATTTTCAATTTATTTCCTTTGATAAGTAGAATCAATTTGGCTTAAAAAGCACAAAAAGAATCAAAAGGAAATGTCAGTCCACACAGAGGCACAGGCTGATTGAACACCACTCAAACAAGGCATCTGGACCCCACATTAAAAGGGCACCCCACAAATAAAATATTATTATTATTATTATTATTATTATTATTATTATTATTATTCATTAGTTAACTACTAAACTAATATTTTTAGTTTCTTAAAATGCAGTGTCATGTCACTTTCGTCTTTATTTTATTTTGAAAATCTGAATTATTTATCGTATTAATAATATTACTAATAAGCTTATTTAATTGAAAAATACCAATTGAATTAAAATGTTGGGTTTACCTTAATTAATATAAAAGTCTGAAAGTAAGTAAATAAATAAATATATATTCGGTGCAAAATGAATTCTGAAAGTGTAACGATAACAGAACGATGCCTTTTGTGGCAGAAGACATGAAATGGAGAAGACCCAGAAACCACAACCCGGTTTCAGAAACGGATAACCGAACCATTTTACAATCCACTCGCTGCAAATCCACAATCTCCTCTCTTCTTCTCTCCACATTCTCCAATGAAACCACAATAACTTCACACCCCACCAACAAAAAAACAAACTTTTCAGCTGCGGCGGCAACGTTCAGAGGTCTAGGGTGCACCGCCGGTGCTTCTGAGCAGGTGTCGGTGCCGGCGGTGATTCGAGCGTCAGCAGATTGGGAAATGAAGAAGAAGAAGAAGAAAACAAAGAAAAAGAAGCAGAAGAGGAAGAGTAAGAACGATGGTTGTTCTGGTGTTGATTTTCAAGATGTTTGGTGTGGTCCTGGAATTGGATTCTCACCAGATGTTGCTGCTTCTGTTGATTGTGTTGTTTCAAAGAGGAATGTTAATGTTTCTTCAACTTCAAGGCCTAAAATTGATCTTGATAAGATTACTCACACACAGGTTCATTCTTTTTGTTCTTCTTCTTCTATTGACATTGGCCAACTTGCATTAATGGTGTTTCCTTTTTTTCCACCAATTTGATTTTTGCATGCATTTAGAAGAAGTTTTATTTCCATAATTAAAACAAGTTTTATTTACTCATTCTGTCTTATTTGATACTTGCATAATTTTTAAGAAAATAATTAGTTGAGTGGATTTCAATGATAAAATGAATTTCATTTACTCAAATACCTTTATTAATTGTAGTTAACGGAAAATACTCTTATTAGTTGTAGTTACTGGAAAAGTTTAATGAGGTGATATATAATAAATAAATGTATATAAGTGGAAAAAAGATTAATGTTGTATTGATATTGTAAAATGACAAATAATTTGAGACAAAGAAAAAAGGCAAATGAGATATTTAAATTGAGATGGAGGGAGTACTAAAATATCTATATTAGTGGTAGTTAATGAAGTAGTTCGATGAATTGTGATGTAATATCTAAGGATAAATGAGCCACTTAAATTGAGAAGATAAAGAGATATATATATGTAATTTGAGAAAAATAAATATTGTAAATGAGACACATAATATGAAACAAATAGTATTGATTTGTTCTCAATATTCTTTACCGATGTTTGTTGTGATTTAGGTAGAATTATGTCTATGGTTAGTTCGGATTTTTGGTTTATTTGTGCGTGCTTCACTGTGTGAAACTTCATCATCATTTTCTTGATTTCAAATTCCTTAACATGATTCTGTATTTCACCATCATTTTCTGATTCCCCGAGGATTCCTATCCCTGTTACAATTCATATTTTTGCAATTTTGTTTTCTAATATTTGGCACTCCTTGTGCTATAAATATGGGAGCTTTGGTAAATTTTTAGCTTATGAAAAAAATTCCTTAACATGATTATTTACTAAACAACCTTGCTTCATTGGCAGCCTTCATCTTCTTTCCGAAGGCGCACTGTCTATCCAGAAACCTTCTCTTTTCCGGACACTGATCCTGACATTTTCACAGCATGCTCTTTTGGAACTGCAGCGTACCCTCGCCATATCAGAGATCCTTCTTCTGATGATTTTTCTGAGGTTTTCAGTTTGCTCATGCTCTTGTATACTCTTTCATGAAGTATTCTGATTATTTTTATGAATATGATTCATAAAAACCAAGCATAATCTGGTCTTTTATATCAAAAGACAGTAATCCACTCTTGATATTTTCCCCGCTAAAATTATAACTCATCATCAATGCAAGTTGCTCTGGGTAGCACTTGAATGTACTGGCTTCAAAATTGTAAAATTGGATTGGCTTACCTTGAATAGAATATACTGATTCATTTTCTTAACTTTGCTCTTGTTTTCTGGCAACATTCGAGAAAATAAACAACTTCTAAGTTCTAACAATAGTAGTTTTTTTCTGTATGCAATGGAGACAATGAGGTTTGAATCTTTGACCTTGTGCATACTACTCAAACCCCTTGCCACTAGACCAACCCTAGTAGTGGCTTATGAACATGTTAGATTTGGTATAAAATTTGGGGAGTGAGAATCTTGATTACAATTGTTATGTTAAGCTGCATGAGTTTTTTAATAAGTCAGAAAGATTGGTGAAGATTGCCCCACATGCTAGACTATAGATGGTGTCAATATGTCAATCTGATGGTATTTTCTAACAAAATTGGAACTGTAGAAGAAATGGTTTAATGGTGCAACTATTGGAGAGGTTTAATTGGCAAAAGAATTTTAGAATTGTTCAACTGCACTATAAGTCTGTCTTTTCTCTGCACGCAACTGCAATGATTAATCCCTCTGCACTATACGTCTGTTTGTATAGGAGCATTGATTTAAATCCAATTAAGTATTTGCTAAGATATTATTGTAGTCGACAACTAATTAATTTGCATATTTTCATTATTGTTGTCACTCTGAAGATAATGGTGCTTCAAGGAAGCATACTAATGGGAGGACGGCGTGACCTTTTCCGAGACTGGAGACTAGATGTTGATAACATGTCATATGAGGTGAGTTGTTTCTCCAATAATCAATTCTATTATTTTTCTATTTTAATAACTTCATCCCCAACCTGTTGATAGATACAAATGTTTGTTTTAAGTTTGTCTAATTTTCTAGTTTGTGTTTGATAGCAATTGCTTGAGCTCGGCGAGAGAATTGGTTATGTCAATACAGGACTTAAAGAAAATGAGATGGAACCTTACATAACGAAGACTAGGCTTCAGATTTCGGATCAAGTAGACAAAAAGTGCAGCATTTGTCAGGTATAGCTAGTTTGTGAAATTTAAGTCATTAAAAGTTCATTTACATCATATAGTTTTTATTTTACATTTTGTAATGCAATGCAGTAAACTAATTTTTTATATGATTGAATAAAATTGGTCTTGTTTTGAGTACAGGAGGAGTATGAAATGGATGATAAACTTGGGAGGCTTAACTGTGATCACTTGTATCACCTTCAATGTATACAACAATGGGTTGCACACAAAAATTTCTGCCCTGTGTGTAAGCACCAGGTTGCAGCACGACGCTGAGTGAGAAAAACCTGATGTTAATTTTAGACACTTCATTTCATCCTACAATAGGTGTATAATTTTTTTTATCATATTCCAATTGTGTAAGAATTATCATTTTTTTATGTCAATCATCATTTCATGTTCGAAACTTACGCCTCCTTGTTGAGGTGCGGACAATGTTATTGGGTGATAGTTTCTTATTAATGGATTAATTTTATGTTTCTGTCTTTAATTAGATCATCATCATTTCTCTCTTCTTAACGGAATGTCCAAAAGAAAACAAAATATTTGAATGTGGTTTAAAAGCTGAATTGTATTTACATCAACTTCTCATCTCTAATGAAAAGACAAGCAAAATATTAACAATTTCAACTTTGTATGAGTTGAGAAACTAGGTAACTTTTTAAATGGCATAGACTTAACAATGATTTTTTTTTTGATTACTAATAAAAATGATTTACATTCATGTCCCACTCTTTAAGATAATCTAAACACACTTTGTGCTAACAAAAGTGCTTAACTCATTTATCGGTTGTTGGTAATATGATCCTTCCTAAAATTATCCTCAAATTGCACTAATCACAATCTTCAACTATGCCCAAGATTGACGAAGTTTGCAATCACTAAATGAAATTGATTTAAAATGTCAAAAAATGAAATAATAGGAAGACGAAAAGAAAGATGGCTGCCTTATATTCAAAGAAAGTAAGTTACTATTACTCACGTTATTATTCTGAAATATGTTAGGACTAGAAATTATACAAAAATAAAATTGGTCTAAAGAAACTTATTGAATCGTTCTATTTAATTTATGAAATAGGTGTGGACTCGCAATTACACAAAAATAAAATTGGTCTAAAGAAACTTATTGAATCATTCAACTTGATTTGGTGGGGTGCGCCAGCCCATGAAGTAGTGCAACACATAGGCGACCCGCGAAAAGCCCAGTAGCAAGCTACTGAAGTGGCTTTTCCCCCTCAAAAAAGTAATTTAATATCGTGTGGCCCATTGAGCCACATATCAGATATTAAACTGATAAGAACAGATACTACACTTGATCTTAGCCAAAAGGCCGAGAAAGGTATGAGTTGCAATGCAGACTCGCTTCTATGTTTATATGTGATACCTACTCAGTTACATTTGTGCACTGGCGATGTGGGGCTCTAACGCAACAGCAGCTTGGAACTTATACTTGTGTAATCCATTGTATCTACGCATGTGTTACGAGGATAGAACAACTACAAGCAGAGAATCTTATGTCAGCAAAACATTTGACAGCTGTGGAGAATCTCTGCAAATAAATTTTTAAATTTTTTGATGAAGGGATACGAATGAAATGGGAAAAAAAGGACTCATATGTCCAAGAGAGTGAATATAAATGTTTTTATTCACCTACTTCATTCTTCCCCCCCTTTTATCAGTGAATCCTTTTAACATTTGTATCTTCTGCTCAGTTTCAAACGAACTCTTAATATGCCAGCTTCTTGAGCCCACTAGTTAGAAACATCCCTCATGGGCTATAATTACAGAGTCTGGGAATTGACTTGTTAGTAGTTATACTTATTCTTTTGTGAAATAGACAACTCATGGATTGCGAAAATAAATTGAATAATAAAATATACCACTTTCACTTATTGTCTTAAAGCAAAATGTTTTCTGATTCTTATCTTATCATCATCTTTATTCACTCATTCGTTTTGAGTGCCAGTGTCGTGAGTCTGTTAGAATGATATGCATATTAGCACAATCATTTATCAACATATTCTTAAGAATTGATTCTATAATGTAGTAGGAGCACCAGAGCACTTATTTTATGGAGTTTATAATGTTGATATTTGTACAAAAAATAACTTCAAGGTACATACACGATGTTCATCTTGGTTATGAATGAATTGGAATTATTTAGTGGAATGGAAATTGGAAAATCCATTCTTCATTCAAAACTACCAAGAGCAAGCTAGTTTAGTAGTATATATGGTGATTGCTGTAATTATTTCCATTCCTGAAATTTGTAAGACATGAAAGATGAAGACACCACCATACTTAAAGTTTCTTCAATTACAATTGCAAGTGTACTTCAGTATCGCTAATCCTCAGTTTTAATTGTCACAGCAACCAAGTCTGAAACTAAGATTAAAATGTAAAAGCAATTGCACGGTTAGTTACTATGAGGGAGCTATTTTTCATGTTGCATTAAGCCTGAGTCCAACAAATACATGCAATCATGTGATGCAGATAGCAATCTCTATGTCTGAGTTCTTAAGCACGTTTATAGATTCATTTGATGTCATTAAGAAAATGACTGAGCAGAGTACAACACCCATGTCATGTTGATTCTGTTCTATTAAAATTTTCAGTTGTTAAAGTGATGAGCGAAGTTTGTTCAACAACTTATAAATCTGACAACCACCATGTGTGATCAAATGCAAAGCTCTTGAATAATGACATAAGTTGATGAGTTATTAAATTTAGAAACATTTGGACCTATTTTGATTAATTTACTCAAACCACATTCACGTCCTAATTGAACTTGTACATACTGGTATATAATTATTAATTTACTCAAGACATGACAAGTGAAAAGATGCTTGAATGGCTGAACTTTCAGAAATCTCATGTTTGGCTGTCAACCTAACAGAAGTACAAAAAAGTTTACACAGAAATCAACAAGAAATAAAATACTTATGACAATAGCTTGCCTTGTTCAACTGGATTATTGTTATTGTTGCAG
Organism: Cicer judaicum; assembly: GCA_037974835.1. Classification (NCBI taxonomy): domain Eukaryota; kingdom Viridiplantae; phylum Streptophyta; class Magnoliopsida; order Fabales; family Fabaceae; genus Cicer; species Cicer judaicum. The sequence continues at coordinate 552,280 of JBBPBS010000633.1, read as the reverse complement.
ATAACATAAGAAAAACAGATATGGTTATGGAATAGATTCATTTTCATATAAATAATACACATTTTTTTCTTAATTACATTATACTTGGTGTGAAGTTCCGTTTGGTTGCTGAATGTTGTTTATAGGAATAGGAAATTGTTTTGAAACATCTGATTGATATTGTGGGGGTGGAGTTGCATTCTGCTGTTTTGTTAAGTAACCTTTGTCTTGCACGTATCCACCATAATTATTTGTCTTGTAGACCCATGTCCAATAGTGTTAGAAAACAAAGGATGAAGCTTATCACTCAAGCTTACTGATTCACTGGCTAGGAGCTAGCTAGATAACTTTGTAGGTATTATTTTTTTATTACCTACAAAGTTTTTTCTCATTGACTTTGTCTACTTTCAATTATAGTTAGTTAGATTATTAGTTATGTAACTTCAGTTAGTTAAGAAGCTCATTTCCCTTTTCAACGAAATAGTTAATCAACCAAAGTTTTCTAATAAACAAGCATTACATAAACTGGGTACTGAAGTTATTGGTGTGATGATGCTAAGTACATAGTAGAGATGTTTAACACATTTCCAAAGCACATTCTCTGGCACTAACCTCAAAATCTTCATCAAAGGAAAAAAAATTTGTAGTTTGCTGTATAACTGAGACAGGTGATAAAAATGTCCCTTCACGTATTTTTCAGGTGATGAAAAGGAAACAACAGAAAGATGAAAAGAGAGCTTTAGTTTTACATGTAGAAACTAACTTTCCTTCAACGTTTTTTTTCACTTTCAGAAAACGTTTACAGTACTTAAATAATACATTATTTAAGGAGAAAATAAGATGGCCAATACAATACTACGAAAATACATATGGTCTGTACTTAATGAACAATTCAACTTGATTTGGTGGGGTGCGTCAGACCATGCAGTAGTGCAGCGCATGGGCGACACGCGAGAAGCCCAGTAGCAAGCTACTGAAGTGGCTTTTCCCCCTCAAAAAAGTAATTTAATATCGTGTGGTCCATTGGATCACATATCAGACATTAAACTGATAAGAACAGATACTACACTTGATCTTAGCCAAAAGGCCGAGAAAGGTATGAATTGAAAGATGGACTCGCTGTTGCATTTATATCTGACACCTGCTAAGTTGTATTTGTGAACTAACAATGTGGGACTCCCTGGTATAATATCAAGAATGTGTTGCGAGGCCAACGAAGATCAATTACCAAGCACAGGAAATGTGATGTGTGCATCCTTGTAAAATGAACTTCGAGGTGGGAAGAATCTCTCCGAACAAAATTGTGAAATTCTCTAACATGTATTGTGCTATGAATCTTAATGAAAAGGCATAGATCACCATCATTGTATTTTAAATTCATTTGGCTTAAAAACTTCTTTTTTAGGATTTAAGTTCTCAATTACCATAAATTTAGAAGACACTTCTCACAGGAAAGGGTTTTGCTTGTTTTGTAACTTTGTTTCATAAGACGGCATAACTGTACGAATAGTAATCATGCCTATAGAACATGTGTCATCAAGCCAAATTAAGTTTGACTCCGGAGTTTCCTTCTAGGAATTACTTTCACACTAATTTAATTTTTGAATGTCATCAAAATTTTCCTTTCATTATGAACTAAGGAAATATGCAGGTCTAACTACTCCATCTCTGTCATTAACATAATATGTAACAATATGCCTTTGCCGTATGTTACACAATTTATTTCAGGTGTTTTTTATTTGTGGCAGATTCCTCCACAACACCCATGTCATATTGATTCTGTTCTATTATAATTTTCAGTTGTTAAAGTGATGAGTGAAGTTTGTTCAACAACTTATAAATCTGACAACCACCATGTGTGATCAAATGCAAAGCTCTTGAATAATGACATAAGTTGATGAGTTATTAAATTTAACAACATTTGGACCTATTTTGATTAATTTACTCAAACCACATTCACGTGCTAATTGAACTTGTACATACTAGGATATAATTATTAATTTACTCAAGACATGACAAGTGAAAACATGCATTGATGTGGAATTTGAATGCTTCCACATGAGATTGAAGATCTAACCAAGTGATTTCTTGAGATAAAGTGGTAAAATAAAAGGGAAAAGAAACAAACAAAGATGGATTTAGATGGAGAAGATGAAGAAGGCGCCACAATCAAGGATGATTGATAAGCCAATGTAGAATCGCCACAATGATAAAGAAATTCATTGATAAGATTCAAGTTCTAATCCAAGAACTCAAAGAGGAGATATATCTCACTAATTCTAATTCATTTCAAAGTTATCTCCAAAATGAGACAATTACAAAGTATTTAAAAAGGAATTACCTTATTCCTAAAATGGGCCCAAAGGCCAAATCTCTATACCCATATTGGGCTTACACCACTTAACCAAAATTGTTACAATTCAAATTAAATATAAATAAAACTAAAAACTATTATAAAGTTTTGACTTGAAATATTATTTGTTTTTCTTCCTAATTAGCTCTTTTTAGGTCCTCATCATGCATGAATGGCTGAACTTTCAGAAATCTCATGTTTGGCTGTCAACCTAACAGAAGTACAAAAACGTTTACACAGAAATCAACAAGAAATAAAAAAATACTTATGACAATAGCTTGCCTCGTTCAACTGGATTATTGTTATTGTTGCAGATAACATAAGAAAAACAGATATGGTTATGCAATAGATTCATTTTCATATAAATAATACACATTTTTTTCTTAATTAAATTATACTTGGTGTGAAGTTCCGTTTGGTTGCTGAATGTTGTTTATAGGAATAGGAAATTGTTTTGAAACATCTGATTGATATTGTAGGGGTGCAGTTGCATTCTGCTGTTGTGAGAAGTAACCTTTGTCTTGCACATATCCACCATAATAGTGTTAGAAGACAAAGGATGAAGCTTATCACTCAAGCTTGCTGATCCACTGGCTAGGAGCTGGCTGGATGACTAAGAACTGGCTGGGAGCTTGCTGACTAGGGGCTGACAGTCTTAGCTTTTTTTATTCATTGACTTAGACACTTAATCTTAGCCTTTTCTGATTGACTTCGTCTATTTTCAATTATAGTTAGTTAGATTGTTAGTTATGTAACTTCAGTTAGTTAAGATGCTCATTTCCCTTTTTAATTGTATTGATTCAATGAAATATTTAATCAACCCAAGTTTTCTAATCAATAGGCATTACATAAACTGGGTACTGAAGTTATTGGTGTGATGATGCTGAGTACATAGTAGAGACGTTTAACACACTTCCTAATTACATAATAGGCGCAATGTACACACTCTTGTGCCAACCTTCTTAGCACATTCTCTGGCACTAACCTCACAATCTTCACCTAGGCAAAAAAAATTGGGGTAGTTTCCAGTTTAAACTATGAGACGGTTGATGTTACTTCACTCCTTTACTTGGTTCTAAGGAAAACTAAAGGAAATAACGTGAATAGATGGAGAGTCAGATATTTATTTAAAGAACTAATTGAAGCATTATTCTTACATTAACAACATATCCTTCCTTAATACGACAATTGTACCTTAAAAATGTAACACAGAAGACAAATAACAACAATGCAATAACAAAAGCCAATTTCTCAAAGGGCAAATGACCATGAAATGAAGCTAACATGTTGAGGCCCGCTTAAACAAAATATTAAACTTAATTGGTGGGGTGCGCCAGCCTATGCAGCAGTGCAACGCAAAGGCGACCCACGAGAAGCCCAGTAGCAAGCTACTGAAGTGGCCTCTCCCCCTCAAAAAAGTAATTTAATATCGTGTGGCCCATTGGACCACATATCAGATATTAAACTGATAAGAACAGATACTACACTTGATCTTAGCCAAAAGGCCGAGAAAGGTATGAGTTGGAAGAAGGACTCGCTGCTGCATTTATATCTGACACCTGCTAAGTTGGATTTGTGAACTAACAATGTGGGACTCTCTGGTATATTATAAAGCATGTGTTACGAGGCCAACGAAGATCAATTACCAAGCACAGGAAATGTGATGTGTGCATCCCAGTAAAATGAACTTCGATTCAACAAAACAACCTTCGAGGTGGGAAGAATCTCGCCGAACAAAATTGTGAAATTCTCTAACATGTTTTGTGCTATGAATCTTAATGAAAAGGCATAGATCACCATCATTGTATTTTAAATTCATTTGGCTTAAAAACTTCTTTTTTCAGATTTATGTTCTCAATTAGCATAAATTTAGAAGACACTTCTCACAGGAAAGGGTTTTGCTTGTTTTGTAACTTTGTTTCATAAGACGGCATACCTGTACAAATGATAATCATGCCTATAGAACATGTGTCATCAAGCCAAATTAAGTTTGACTCCGGAGTTTCCTTCTAGGAATTACTTTCACAATAATTTAATTTTTGAATGTTATCAAAATTTTCCTTTCATTATGAACTAAGGAAATATGCAGGTCTAACTACTCCATCTCTGTCATTAACATAATATGTAAAATATGCGTTTGCCGTATGTTACACAATTTATTTCATGTGTTTTTTATTTGTGGCAGATTCCTCCACAGATAAAAATTCTACTAAAAGGTCCAAATAAAAATGGCTGTTCAACTTAATTTAGCTGAGCTATTGCATTTAGTTAATTACCTAATGGATAATTATATAGGATAATTTGGAGTCAGAGATTCTTATATGTGCTTAGTGTACATACATTGTGTCTATTAAGCTAATCAACACTAGTCGCAATTCTTGATTTTATAGACAATCTATGTCAAATGTAATTGATGTGACATAAAAAAACGGTAGTACATCGCAGTTGCAGACCTTTATTTAAGACCTTATGTGCATGGATTGATTATTATCATAGCAAAATAGTATAAACTAGAAACAGACACAAAATGATGACATAAATTGAACTTGTACATTTTTCTCTTAATCAAATTAGATTTGCTATGAAGTGTTGTTTTGTTGCTGGATGTTGTCTATAGCAAATTGTTTTGAAACATCTGATGAAGGGGTCATTGAGTGGTACTGAGGTGGTGCAGTTGCATGCTGCTGTTGTGTGTAGAATACTTGATCTTGCATAGATCCACCATATTCATAACCATAATTAGTCATGGTAGAGGGAGATATAGGAATTGGCTGTGGTATTTGAATAAAACTAGCCATGTTGTGTGGGGGTGTAGATCCAAGTCCAATAGGCATTACATAAACTGGGTACTGATGAAGATGTTGATGTGATTGTGGAGTATAAATTGGGTAGTAGGATGAGATTGGTACTTGACCTGTACCTATAGGAGGGTGAACAGAGTCAAATTGATGTAGTTGATTTTGATTAGATGCTTCACTTTTGTTGTTATTTGGCAAAGTGGTACCTTTATTGTCCACATGTTGTTCAGCTTGGCCAAGATCTTGACAGTAAACAACAGTTTTTGTTTTTGAGTGAGAATTTGCAGATTCAATACTGCTTTCACTGAGTACATAAACCAGATATAATAACTTTAAAACATATAATAATCATTCAACTTATAATATAAATCTAAATAAAAAGATGAATAGTACCTTGCAAGTGAATCTGGAGAAGGCAAACTGAAACCAGCAGCGGCACTAACATCATCATCATCATTATCATCATGAAGGTTAAGGAGGCAATTATCCACAGCAGCGGAATCAGAAACAACACGAGAGAGAATCCCTGAGTTGTTGAGAGCTTCGACGAACCACATATCATGATCATCGAGATGAAGCGTGTCCATGGAAACAGCAGTAACTGGTTTACAGAAAAACAGAAACATTCTGAGTCGAGAAGGGGAAGGAGAAGGGTCTGAAGCCAAACGATCATACTCATCGATCATGTTTTGAAGGTCTTCATCAGTGGAGACAGTGATGAGGTTATCGAGGTCTTCATTGGGAAGATGGTATTTCAGAGTGAAAGGTTTTGTTTCATGAAGGAGACAGCGAGAGAGGTGAGAACAGAGGTTCTTCAATGAAGTGTGGCGGTCCACGGCGACAATGCGAGTGTCACCGCCGTTGTAGAAGAGGGAGTTGTTGTCGTGGTGGGTTATGTGGCCGCCGTAGCTGCACATGAGGCGGAGCTTGGAGCCAGGAACGAGTGGGAGAGTAGTTTGATGATAGCGGGGAGAGGATGGCATTGCCATTGGCACAACTGAGGCTTGGAGAGTATGCTTTTGTGATATAAGTAGAGGTGATGGATTCATCACAAGATTGATGAAACTAGATGAAAAATATAAAATATGCTAACAAGTCATTAAATAATGTAAATTCAAAGTTCGCTAAAATCAAGAGGATAAATATGCGAACAAGTATCAACATCTAAGTTAATAGCATAAAACAACGACGTAAAGTGATCAAGATATCTATCACTTGAAGTACTTAGTTACAATTAACAAGCATCGTTACAAGGATCATTGAACTAAGCAAAGCACGTGCAGAACTTTGGTTTGCTATGCGACACAGGGATGGTGGAATGGAAAGAAGTTGTGACTTGTGAGTGAAGTTTAGATTGGCCATTCCCTCACGCACGAGGGTCGGCTTGGGAAGAACACAACCCAAGAGAGCTGAGCAACTCATTGGGGGAACGTAACATGGTAAAATTGTCGGTATGAATTACTAGTATACAAATCTATTTATTTTTAGTACCTCTGATTTAAATCGATTTATTTATTGAGTTGGAAGTTAGTAGTAGCACTTAAGAGAACACTGATGAGTTAGTTAAACAAATTTTGACAATGTTTTTTAATTTAGTTAAATATTCAAAGTAAATTAATATGTATTAGATATTTCTTAACCACTATGTTAGAACACTTGATAAAAGGATAAATTATAGGTAGAGTAGTACTGATAATAAAGCCACTCCCTTAACCTGGACGGCAAATATTATGCTTTTAACTTTTCCATGTTTAGGAGTTTTATGTTTGGGAGTTTTCAAATCTGATTTGGCATCCCAAAATTGAAATGATGTGATATTGTTTGATGCAAACCCTTTGTATATGTAAGAATTTTATCCTTTTCCTAACTTCATGATAAATCAAAGTAAATTTTGTTTTGGTCATAAATAAGAGTTGTTAAAGTACAAAGCATAGTATTCAATAATGGATCTTTGAGCGTTTTTTCAATATAAATTATTTAAACTCACATTGTATGTATGTATTTTTACGGGGGCAAGCACGTAAAAAGAACTTAAATTTAGAGAACACAGTAGTTTTTTTATTGATAATTCGATATATACTTCTAAGAATGTAATCTTTTTTTATCAATAATTATTTAAAAACATGTTTTCCAATGCAAAACGTATAAATGAAGGGTGTGAATATAATTATCCTCAAATAATGTAGTAAATTTTAGTATTTAAGGATATGTACATTTTCAATTAAATGTTTGTGAAACCGATATACTTTAAAATAATCAAAAGTTGATTTATTATCATAAGTACCAACTTATTTTAAAGACAACAACGATCAAACATGAAAATATAATAATCAAAAGGAGAGAGTCCGAACTAATCGAAAAACAAATGCAAGTTACACAAAAAACAATATATTTTTGGACTATGATTGTAGGGCTTTACCCAAAAGAGGGAGCCCTTCCAGAAATTCTCTAAGGCCTGAGCAAAACCCAGGCCTAAGAGGGGGTTTGGAAATAGTTTTCAACCAGCAATAGACGCGCCTCGGTTAGTACCTCACTAGCTGCGTCATTGCCCCAAGCGCAAAGATACTGAATCACTGCTTCGCTAATGCAATTTATAAAGCCTCTATTATTTCTGCACTTTCGCGTGGCCGATGTGGGACGTTAGATACGCAACTCTGAAAAATCTATTGTTCTTCTAATTAGACAAATAAAATACAATACTTAATAAACAATTCCAACAAATCAATTACTCTAACAACACATTATTATTATTATTGACATATCTATGACCTCCAAGATTCCTTCTTGGATGTTATTAGAATTTAAAAATTCTTCTGATAAAAAAGCATCAGAGTAAACCAAAAACGAAGTAAATTAAAAACTCTGCTTCAGTTCAGGATCGTAATTTTGGAGAATGATTAGGGAATTCAAGCTGAAGTTTCACATGATAAGTTATAGCTTCCTCACTTATTTGTTTATCCGTCTGAGTAAAAACCGCAACACCGCGAGCAAATGCAAACGAACCTGTTCCTCCTACAACCTTGAATTCATCTCTGTCCTTATGAGACACTTTCATTGTCTGCACACTCAAGCTACCTGAGTGATCAGGTGTGTCAAAAGTGAGATACAAAACATTGAATTCTGATTGTTGAAACTGTTCCACAGGAATTATGAAACCTTGTGCTTTCCCTACTACCCTTGAAGTGTTCTCTGGTCCCTCTGTGAGTACACGATGAAAGATAAATGCTCCAACATCTTCTCTTGGTACAACATGTGTATTTAAGGTTGATATGTTTTGAGGTTGTTGGATATAAAGGGACAAATCAAGCCATGGCCTTGAATGGATCTTGTTATGTGAAACTGGTGAAACCAAAGCCAAAACAATGACTACTATTGTTGCGAGAGAAACTGCAGTGCAGAATATGATCCTAGGAAACATAATGTGTGATGTTTGGCTTTGGTAGACAATTTGTGAGAGTCCAAGTTACTACATTTTTTTTCTTTTAAATTGAATATTTCATCATGGTTAAATCAAAAGTTGTTAGCAACCTAACCCATTTTTGCATTTCAATACCTAAACCATTATAAAATAAAATGGCTTCATGCTATTGTCACATAGAAAATTTGAACCTTATTTTAAAAATCATTGAGTGAGATCAACTAGAACACCAACTTCAATTAAAAAGCATTAAAATTTAAGTCTATAATGGACAATTTCTTAGTCACTATCAACATGTACCAATTGCATGTTCTTGTTCTTGCTAAAAGTACAATCAAAGAACTAGTCAATATCCAATTTCAATGCAAGTAGTGTATATCTGGCTGGACCAGATTCCAAATGCAAAGTAATGAAGTTTAGACCCACAACAACATGGATAGTCCTTAGTCTCACAAAAATGACCACAGCATGCATTGTCCTTGTGCCTTTTTTCTTTTTAAAACATAAAAAAGGACAATGCATAGTAAGATTGACATTGAAAGCACAACTACTTGCAGTATCAAAGGTCATAATAACAACACAAGGAATGGATTGTGTGCTTGTTGAATGAACTGTTGATTGGTAAGTAGTCAAGTACACATAATAACATGGAATGGAAGTACCATCATTTTCAATAGATTTATTTATATACTAAGTGCACTTTGCACGACAAAAAACCAAGTCAACGTGGACTAAAAAAAATCAAGGTGACTCATCGTGATTTTGACAAATACACTGTAATATCTTAGAGCTTCAAATATTCATAATAATAGAGAAGGATTTCAGCAGAATGGCTTTAGCAAAATTCATTTAAACACATGGCTGTGGCAATTCCTTCTTGATGCGATTCAATAATTTGATTTGCCAACACAGTGGTCGGATATTGCAGTGGGGTGACCCACCTAATCTTTCTTTTACTTCCATGGAACCAATTCCCTTATATGTGTAGTGTTAATACTTGTATACATGGAGGAAGTAAGGCTTTACTGTTTTTTTAATCGCTAAAAAAAACAATATCAATTAATTTAACTGTTCCATCAATTTATGTTTTACATTCATTCAAATTAAAATAACAGATTAATTTAGAACAACTTAAGATACAATTCACTAAAATTGAAAAAGATAAATTTTTCTCATTACACCCACATTAATAACATGAAACCACAAAATATATATAAATTTGACAAAATTTAAATGATCGAAATATTCATACTTTTAGATTTACAACGTTAACGCCGTTTAATCATTGATTGAATCTATTTGTACTGAATCAAAATTACTTTATCAATTTGAACAAAATAAACACCACAATGAAATTGAAAAAGTCAAATTTTGTACTTAATCGGCGAGAGAATGAAAAGTATGAAAAAAATCTATGTGAAAATAATATATTTAAAAAAAAAATATGAAGGAAAAACAATATAGACAGTTAATTTCAAATTAAAAAGTTATTCAAAAATCACTTATTCTCTGCTATGAAGAATAAAGAGAACAAATCAAAAATGACTAATCAGTATCTTATTTCAAAATATTTTTTTTTTCTAATAAACTTCAATCAAAATCAATAAAAGACATACAAATTGATTTAGTGTAGTTTTTTTTTTCTTCATCAAAACCAATATAAACCATTTTAATTTTGGTGCAAAATTTGGAAAAATGGTTAATTAATTAATATTTTTCAATAATGTGTAATTAAATTATTGATCCACATATTTGAGGGATTTAATTTATTTAAAATGAATAGTTAGTAAAAGAAGAAAATAAATAGTAATATTGTAGCAATTTATTATTGATTATGATTATGTATATAATATCACGATTCATTATTCAATTTAAATGAGCTTAATCCAAATTTTAAGTACTAAGTTAAATGGCTCTTACAATTTTAAAAGCTAAAATGTCTATTTAATGTTTTTTGGTATTAATGAAATAAAGTCCCGTAAAGTGATACTAGTCTTTTATCAACTATCACTTTATATCTTGATTTTCCTTTTCCATATCCTTCTACAATCCACAAGTGCACATGCATATATTCCGTTTGCTAATAACGACAAGGTAGAAGAGTAGAGAAGAGTAAAATTATAATGACAAAGTGTTCACTTTGCTCTTAATATATTTGAACATGAAAAAATTATTAATCTTATTAGACAAATCAAACTCTTAAGATATTAAACAATTTTTTATCTTATACTATGTATTTCTTTTTTCATCTTTAATGTTGTTAAATATAAAAAATAGTATATTTAAATTATTTAATCTAAATGTTTAAAATATACTTTTAAATGAATTAATTCTATAGAATGAAAAAATAAATTATCTATTATGTTTAATAGATAATAGACAACAAAATTGAATTAATTTATAATTTACTATAATATATAATATATATATATATATAAATGTAAATATTAATAGAGAAATAGAGTAAAGGAGAGAGACTTTAGAGAGAGGA
>JBBPBS010000633.1:519886-541058 GCA_037974835.1 Cicer judaicum | reverse complement strand
ATGGAGATTGTGTTTGTGTATTATTGTATCTAAAATCTCTATTATAATTTACAAGTAACTTATTTGATATATCACTTTTACAACTGGTCGATTCTCAATTACTATTTAAAAATTATTAAAAAATTTAACGATGAATGATAATATTTTTCAAAAATAATAACCTATGACTCTTTTCGTATTTATAAATAAAATGATGACTATATTAATATTTATTCAATACAAAATACTTATTATTTATTTAATTTTTATCAAATCAATATTATTTAATAATCATTTCAATTATTAAAAATGAAAATATCAAATAACATCAGTAATACTAGTGTATATTAAAAATTTCCAAACTTTATAATAATATTAATAAATCTACAACATTCTCAAAGAGAATTATTTGATTGTTGCTAGTTCATCTATCTTTTTTATAGCATCTACCATTTTGAATCCGGTCAGAAAAATTAATAGAATATATAAGAAGTCCTTTCATAGTCTAAACACTACCATTTTGAATTGAATAATTATAATTATTTTCAAATATACCATAATAATTCGGGAAGCAATAAAAAGTAGTGAATATATTTGTGATGAATTTTTGCGGCTTATTCCCAAGTGTATAATATTCGAGAGAAGAGAACCTTATATTGGCAATGAAGGTGGAAGAAACGAACTAAACCCAAAAAGGGAAAGCTAAAAGATACATAACCCCATATGGCACAGAACAAAATGTATAAAATAAAATTACTCACTCCTATTTCTTATTGGCAGCAAATATAGTCTTTGATTCGAGGTGGGCCTATCCAGGCCTAATGAGGAAATAAGTATTTGGGGTGTTGACAGCTGGTGAAGATCTATATATATATATATATATTGCACTAGTATATTACTTCATCTATCGAACAATAAATTACATAATCGACAATTTTTTTATAAATAATTTATGATTTCTTTTATCTTTATAAATAAAATGGTGATTAAATTTACTATATAAATAAAAAATATAATAAGCTATGAATACAAATTTACAATTGTTTTTATCTATTTAAAGATAGTATATCAAAATTATTCTTAGTTTAATGTTCACTTTTGTAGAGTAAAGTCCACTTTTTAATTTAATAATTAAATTAGATGACTTTGTATTCAAAATAAATAAATAAAATTAGATAACTTCGTTGAAGCTGTGGGCACTGGTTGTTGGAGCCGATAAATCTCCATGGTTGCTCGAATGTACTGTGTACTAATTCAATGCAACATCCAATTAATCATGTTCTGTTTTTTTTAAAAATCCATGACTCTTTGGATGGATTGTGTGGATTTGTTTTGACATATTTTGAAATTTTTATAATTTTTGTTGGAGATAAAAAAATAAGAATTAGAGTTTTTTTAATTTTAAAAAATAATTAAATTTTAATTAATTATCATTTTAGGTGACTATCAAATTGGATGGAATAAATACGAATTCACGTGCCATATTAAGTGATGTGTAAATAATATAACAAGTATTTCACAACATAAAAATAGGAAGACAGTAAAACTGTAATTCTTTTTATCTTTTTACTTCAATATTTAATTACTAATCATCACCACGTGTAATTATATTTTTATAAAAGATTTTAAAAGCTAAAGTCAATGGTCAATTAAAGTTTTTGGAAATGGAAAATGTAAGAGCAGACTTCATTCTTTTGATTTGGCAGTGGTCAATTATAGTGAATTTAATGCAATTAGAAAAAGATTACATTGATTAATTAATAAAAAGTATATATCTGTAAAATATATTGATGTAAAATTTTAAATTTATACTTGAACTTTTTTTATTTCTTTACATTTGAAACGTGTGAGTCTAATTATTAAATTACTTGATAAAAAAATTTAACTAATATACATGATATTTAATTATTTGAATGTATTAATTTCAATCATTATAAATAATTATATAAATTTGTAGTTGCATTAATAATAAATTAACCAAACCAAAAAAATAACCTCCAACTTAAATTCAACAAAAATATATTTTGTAAACACAATCAGGTCTAAGAGATTTATTTAATATTTAAAAAAATCCTAAAAAAATATTAGATAGTATTCTTAAAGATAAAAACTATACGAAATAGGAATATGAACACTGTCGTTATCTTTAAATAGAAAAGACTCCATTTTTAGTTTATCCAAAAAAGAATTTTACGTTTTAATCCATAAAAATTTTAATTTTAATTACTGTCTATGTGTTTTAAGGCAATTAATGCGGATCAATTATTTTTTTAAATATTTTTTATAATATATATTTATTTATTTTGGTATCAAGAGAGATATGAACCGAACAGCAAACACGTCGCTTGGCTTGACACACAAAACAAAAGGACCCCACTCCAGCTCTGGACCCACAGATCACTAACGATAAGTGATAGAAGAAGATAGATGAGAATCACAACAACTATGTATAGCAGCATCAGGACTATTAAGTTATTAATTACAAAACTTTGGAAACATATAAACTCAATATGATTAATTAATTGCACATGGTTGTATCAATAACGGTTATTTTATACAAATCTCATTAATTGCACCTCTGAAGGATATTAGTTCTTTTTATTTTTATTTACCGGAAGGTTAACTACTTTTTCTTTTGGAACTCATCGAAGGATAACAGCTTTTTATAGGAATTCGATTTCATGCATCACACAGAAATGCCAAATTATTGGTCAACATAATTTTAAACTAATTTTATTCAAGTGTAATTTACATCGTTTGATTTATAATTTACAGCCGAGATCGTCAACATCGTGCATTTACTATTGAAGGTATGTTTAATTAAGTTTAATTAATTAAAAGTTATTTTTATTTTTTTTTACCGAAATTAAATTAGATCTCTCAATTTTTATTATAGATTAAATTTGACCTTCACTTTTTTTTTAATTGATAAATGTTAATTGTAACTTTTTTTAAATTATGTATCAATTATAAATCATTTTAATAAGAGTTACAAAAAAAAAAAACTTTCGCAGACTTGCTATTGGATAAAATATTTTATTACTTCGAAGTACTCCTATTTATGTGATTTCTTTCTAAAAGTGATCACTACGACACAATTCTAGTGATCTTTTAAAAAATTAATTTATTAATGTGAAATATTCTATGGTGAAATTCTAATACCTTAGCAATATTCATAATTTTTTTTTCCATGCAGTAGATTTTCACAATTTAAAAGTTTTGAATTGATTCCCAAGATAACTGCTTTGGTACTTGCTAGTCTAATGGAATTTTATTTCAAGGCCCTCTTAACATTGACCCAATACTTTTGCATTCTCCCCTTATAAATACTTGTTCCTGGCAGCTCTAGAGAAATCAAACACAACAAAGTTCCAAATCTAAGAGTCTATCTATTTTCTCTTTACTTCTTATTACATCACTATTGGTTTTTTTTCCATCATTTTTATTGGTAAATAACAGTGTATGCAGGTAGAGAAATAGGGGAGAAGAAAGAGGGAATTAAGTACCACTAGTTGGTTTTACGTTGTTGACAGAAGATAGAGAGCACGGATGATGACATGCATCGTGCATTTTATTCATTTGTGCTCTCTATACTTCTGTCATCACCTTTATCCTCCAATTTTTTATTTTTCTCTACTCCTGTGTGTTATATACAAAGTTTTAAACTAAAGTTATGTCGCATTTCTCTACTTCTGCGTGTCAAGATATCAAATTTTTTGACGTTGAGGCTAAATTGTGGTTACAATCATCTATTACATATTAATTTAAATTTGAATTTTGCAGTTTGGAGGTGCAACCACCGTGGCCGCTGGAGATTACAAAGCTGTTGATAGCGTGAAGAGTTCAGAACAAAGAACAAAGGAATTTATTAACCGGTGCAAGTGCAATTCATTCTTTATATCATTTATATTTAAAAGCTTATACATTTGCTATAAATATAGTGTAATTTAATATTTGTTTAATTGTAATGAATTGTTAGCGTAAAAATCTCACCTCTCAGTACATCATAAACTTTTATGAACATGATTTTTGATCTAATCACATAAAAATCTAACATTTATAATAATTTAATAGTAGTAATTTTTTGATTTGGTATTTAATGATGTAGTATTTTTATGATTTTGTTGTGTTTTAAGTGTATTTTGAGATATTTCAAAAGTCAAAAGTTTCACATTATTTAACTTTCGTAAATTTTAAACAATTATTTGGCCAAATTTCTTCAAGCCTTATCCTAAATGTTACTCTACTCCTATAGTCAAATTTGATCACATATATTTAAGTGGTCAACCTCTAAATTCTACCTTGGTTAACATTAAGAAGTGCAGCCAAAAAATTATGCATGTCCTCCTCTCTTAACACCCTTCCCAAATTATATCTCCTTCTTTGGACACATATTTTTAAGGACAACTTTTCAGACATCTCAACTCTCAAGTTTTTATTTTACGGTTTTCTAATTCTCACTTGCTATTGTTAATTGTGGTTGACAATAATTTACAATAGATTGTGTTTCTTCCTCTCTCATAAAAACTTGACTTTTTTATTCTATGTTAGATATGTGCCATATGGTGCATTATTACGAATGATCACAATTAAAATTATTATTTTCAAAGAGTAAAAATTATAGATGACAACAAAATTGATATATGTAGATATTCATCTAAATTCATTTGATTTATCCGGAAAAATTTATTTTAATTTGGTGTGTATTTTTCCAAAAATAAAAATTCGGGGCAGTGCCGGATTTGAAGTGTTGATATCTACCTTCAACCACTCCAATAATAATATTATTATCATTTTTAATGTTTATATACATATATATATTCAATATATTTAATATTTTTTTAAATATTAAAAATTATAATTTTATCTCTATAGTAATATGATTTTAATATATATGAATGAATGTGAATGCGGGACAGGGAAACCTGAACTCCGTCGCAACGGGAATAAGAACTGAAATTTTACATCCGATAAGAAGCAAATACAAGTGTGAGTTTTTTCCAACTAATCGAATGGAGAAGATGAAATTCGCCTCAGCCTCGTTCCATTGCCATGTCTAGCAAGAATGTACAGTACCATAGTTAATTCAGGTGAAAAGAAGGAGCACATGTAAATTGGAATTTGTGGCATGGGGATGAAGGCAGAAGCTATTTCCAGTTCAACAAAGAAAAATATATGGGGTCCAAACTCCAAACCACCATCACATGTTGTTGTGATTGTAGGGCATATACTTGCTTGGGATTCTTCCAAGTTAGTACCCCACTTCCCCAATGTTCAGGACTCTCGGATTCCTTTCATTTCATAAAATTAATTCTGCAATTACTCTTAAAATTTAGGTTACTAACTTAAACCCTACAAAATTAGTTTATAAAGAATTTTTAATTCATATTTAATTTAATTTGAGACTTTAAATACATCGTTTTGCGTATAAAATTGATTTATAAAGTGTGTGATATCTCCTACATATATTTTGTAAGAGGAGTGATGCCGACAACACGTATTATTACAGGTAATTAAGTAAAAAAAAATAATATTTCGTTGAACCAATCTCTCTCGAATCTTGACACATGCCTTGCACTTGACAATTTGAGAGTCATAGAATTAAGATCAAATGGACAATATTATTGTACGAACTTTTTTATTAAGTTTAACGGTTGAGATAGTCGATCAGTTTGTTAGTTATTCAGTTTAGATCAATTTAGACGCAAGTAAATCATTTGATCCAATGATTATAATAACATGCGATATGATTTAGTTTGAATTTCTTTACAAACATATTTTCAATTTTCATATGTATTTTAAACTAGACTCAATTTTCATTTATATTTGATTGAGTTTTATAATATGTATAATTACTCAATTTAATTTTTTTTTTCTCGTTTTTGTTATGCAATTTTTGAAGAAAAAAATTAGAGAATTTATTTGGTTCGAATAAAAAAAATGGTGTACATATGTACTTTTATTAAGTGAAAATAAATACAAAATTTAAATCACTTATCAACTAAATAAACATAGAAAAATAAAGTAGCTTCAAGCTTTTAATTGTTAAGTACTACGCAGAATCAAATTTCAGGTACGAAAGTGTTTATTCATGATTGAAGGTTCATATTTTTCAAGCGTTGAAAATTTGTACAAAAAAATCAACATAGTATAGTAAGAAAAAAACAGCTTCTCTTCAACATACTATGTAACATAATTATGCACTTTTCGGCTGCTAATTGGCTGGTCGGTTACTACAATAACTTTGTACTTTTCATTCAACTTCAAATTAAAATTCAATCAATTATAGTCAACTTAGTTTATAAGGCAAACAAGGTAAATAAATGTTACATGTGCAAAATTCAATAGAGCTGTATGAGCTGTTAGTTCAGAGCATCAGGTGATTCAGTCGCCATCAAAGTTTTCATTGAATGTCCACATCATAATTATTATGTTCTTTAAATATTGAAGATAAAAAATATTTTTTAAACGTGTCTTATGATTAGTAATTTTAAGAATCAATTGATAAATAAAAGACAATTATTAAACTAATTATTAATAAAAGTCGTATTTCAGAATTAAATTTTACAATTATGATGCATAGTATATTTTTATAATTATGATACGTTCAAATATTATTATTATTATTATTATTATTATTTAATAATGTGTTCTTTTCTCTAGTTTTCTTGTTTTTATCTTAATATATCATTGTTGTTATGCAAAAAAAATTAACCATCAAGACATCATTTGAACAACTAGTACTACCAACTTGTCTTAAAAGGTCATAGTTACAGCTATAAATCACAATCACACATAGTTGGTTAAGGAGTTAAACAAAGGAATGTGCATGGTAAGCACGAAATTCCCACTTCCAATTTTGATTGATAGAAATTACTTGCCATCAATTCATCCTTTTTGTCAATTGTCATAGTCAAGGAAATTGTCAATAATAGTACTGTTTGTTTCTGTTATATGTTATATGTTATATGTTATATACTATATACTATACCCCATCATTCTATTTCTGACAAATTAGCCAATCAGTCAAACAAAATTAAATGGTTTGTTATCCCTCTCCAATTATTACCTCCTCCAATCATTGACTTCAAGACTACTAATATGGACCATCTTAATATTCAAACATATTACCTTGATGACACAAATGCAAATTCAATAATGAAAACTATCATTAACGTGATAATGATTATATACAAGTAATCTACAGCTGAACTGGTAGAAAAATTACTTTATCATAGTTTAAGAAGTTCAATAACAGTTACATATATGAACCTATGATGTTACATCCACATCCTCAATTTCTGTCTCCCTGAATGACTTAGTGTGAAGTTCCCTTGTGATTTGAGTGGTTGTATCCAAGAAATACAAAAGAAATGATGTGAAACAAGAACAAACAAACATAGGTATAGGTCCGTAAATCCAAAGGACAAGAGGAATTGACAAGTAGAAAGCCCTCAAACCAAGAGACCAAGAATAACTTCCACGGTTCAATGTTTTTGCAACATATTCAATAAAATCTTTTTTGCCTTTGAGTGCAGGTGTAGTGATTAAGAAACTCACATGTGCATAGTATCTTATAGATTGCATATTACATAGAAATGCAACAAGGAAACATAATGAGATAGAAAGTCTTTTTATTGAAGAGTTAAATGAGGTTTTATTGCCAAAAACTAATTTGGTTTCTGAATCATTGCTTGCAAAAACGCCAATAACTGAACTTAGTGTGATTGCTGTTGTAGCTAGAAGTGTAGATGCCATTATATTGTTGCGGATTGTTTGAACTGCCAATACCCCATTTTTCAAGGGATCCTGAAAAACATTATATGCAAGACAACACATCTTGTTATCAAAACTGTCACAATAGCAAATGTTGCAAATCCAGTTCTCAAGTAAGAAGATAAATTTACAAGAACACAGATTAATCACAAAGTTCACAATTATATCCTAACTCAATCATTTTACAAAACCGGCTTGTAAAATGAAGAATGCATCCGCATATTGCCTCCACTTATACACCCATTTCTGGACCTTATCTTATTCAATGTAAGACTCATTTTAACACACACTATCACACTTAAGACTGAACATCTAGAGTGTGATTCAAGTGGTTTGTTTGGCCAAATAACAACGACCTGATAGCAGGTGGCCCAACAAATCTTCCATAGTCCTGATACTCTCGATTTATAAACAGATGTCATATTGCATCAAATGCATGGCTCTTTAACATGGTTGCTGAACTTTTCTATTATGCAATCAATTAGATTTACAAAATACAAAATTTAATTTAAATACTACAGTCAAATTTACAAGTTTACCCTTGAATCATTCAACATAAACTTCACCCCACCCACACCCCCACCTCCTTGTTGTAATCAAACAAACAAACAAGCCAAGTCCAAAGGACATATGCTCTCGCTCTACTAGGCTCGAACGTCTGCCCCTTCATCAGCAAATATGGTCCATATTCAACAAAAACAATTATATGCAAGCAAGAGAGTTGTTATGAAAACAACTTAAATATGAGAGGGACTACATTACACAACAATAACAAACAAGTATTAATATAGTACTATATTTGGATTTGCAGGGAATTTGGTGAAATTACATTCTCATCGCGATTTTATTGAAATTTTTGTCCAAATCGCATTGATTTATCAAATTCCCTATCACTTATCAGTACAAACATGCACTAAAATTTTATCAACAAATACCTAAAGATAAAGACAAAATGTTATGGATTTGTGAAGTGTCAAATGACAAATACAAGAAAACAGAATGAGGGAGTGGTGAGAGAGTACTGACAGACATCATGAAAAGAATCCATTGGTAACGAGATTGAGCATTCAAACCAATAACAGTGCGAGATGGGTTGCGGATTATAGTGTAAAGAAGCCAAACGTGATATATTAGCAACACCAACATACCAACAGGCACCACCACATAATCCAACTCCTCTACTTCCATCTTCTTCCTCTTTCCTTTTCTTTGCTTCTTCAAACAAACCTCAAATCAAACTTTACCTTTCCAATTCCACTATTCACTCACTCACATTATTATTATTATTACCACTCTATAGTGTAATGCTACCCCACATGACAACACCCCAAAAATGTGTTGAAATTCAAATTAGTTCCACCTCACTATCACTAACACACACACAGACACCTCACTTTTCCACTAACACAAACTTGTCTTCTTTTGGTTCTACAAAACAAGTAAAGTTCCTAATTTTAAATAAAGAGGCTCTTCTCTTATTCTTTAAACTAGTAAAGTTGTCACCAATAGTAACTGATATTTAGTCTATCTTATGTCAAAAGGGAACAACAAAAAGTGGGAAAAGAGTGCACCACTTTGTCCAATTGTGTATGAATTTTAGTTATGAAACAAATAAATGAATTTGAAATGAAATTGGATTACAGATAAGAAGATGCAGTTCTGTGTGTTCACAAATTATGATGTCTCACTTATTTAAAGATTAATAAAGTAGCAAAATTTGTACGTAACAATTATCACTTTCTTCAAATTGATGATGCCATCATTATCATTGGCATATCAAAATCAAACAAGTGTCCATATATATCCCATGTTTTTGGTGGACCAAATTTTGTGTCACACTAACCTCTCCAATGTGTTGCTTTTGGTATTAGTACATAAGGATTGTTGAATGAATGGTTGAAAATGTTTTCTTGCTTTTTTTTAGCAACAGACAATCTTAAAATTAGTTTTCCAAACATCACTTTCATATGCAAACAAGGCTTGCAAACTTGTAGTTAAACAATGATGTTTGTAATTGTGTAATCTTCATAATTATTCTGCTGTGCTAAGTGATGTTACTCTTAATCTTCTCCTGAACTATAGGCAATAGTATTATGCATTTGCTGGACTCAAATATAAACAAATGTTGGTTAATCTATCAGCATTCAATGTCATTGTTTAGAAAATATTCTTACATTATTTCTTTAATACTGTTAAGAGATGACCATTAAAATAAGGGTTAGATTAACAAATGTTTTTCTTTTTTTACAAGAAATCAAGAAAAATTAATGTACTAAACTAGCATTCTTAATAAATGTGAAAATATTTTTTGCTTATATTGAGGCATTTTTACTGCTTTTTAAATTTAAAAATTGGTCTTGATAATTATAACTTAAAAATAGTAACTTCTAATCTTGATGAAATCTCTAAAAAAGTAGCAGTATTAGTTTAGACAATCTTAAAATTGCTTTTATAATAAGAAGCTGAAGTCCAAATTTAGTTGCTATCTTATAAGAGATGTAATATGCAGGTACCAAATCTTTGTCTTCTGTCAAAATGGTTCGTGATTCATTTGAGATATAATACTACAATCTACCACAACCATAGTCTTGCATTATTTACAAAAAGAAAAGCAAATTTTTTTTTAGCATGATGAGTTTGTGCTGAAAGTAGACAAAATGACAGAATCAACCACTAATGATGTTGTTTATGTAGCTATCCTAGAACTATACTCTTAGCAGAATCATACCAAAAAAATTACAAAAATTGTAATTGCTAAGTGAATAAATACATCAAATTACACACTATCAACAGCTGCAGTTTGAGCCAAATTGTTATCAGCTAAAGGATAATAACAAGGCTCCACTGCAGATTCTACATCATTATCCTTCTCGAATGAGTTACTGTGAAGATCCATTGTGATTTTTTCTGTTGTATCCAAAAAGTACAAAGTGATTGATGTAAAGCAGCAACAAGCAAACATTGGTATAGCACCATAGATCCAAAGGAAGAATGTAAATGACAGGTAAAATGCTCGCAATCCGAGTGACCAAGCATGACTTCCGCGATTCAGTGTCTTAGAGATATATGCCGTATACGCCTTTTTATCACGGACTGTAGGTGCAGTGATTAAAAAACTGACATGACAGTAGCATCTTATGGACTGTACATTGCATAAAAACGCTATAAGGAAGCAGATGGTAATTGCAATGCGGTTGATCGAAGCACTACTGTGAAATAGGGAAGATGGGTCATCAGAATTCCATGAATTATTAGTGAATATACCGATTAGTGAACTAAGTGTGATTGCTGTTGTAGCAAGAAGAGTTGATGCCATTATATTGTTGCGGATAGTTTGGATAGCCAAAACACCATTCTTGAATGGATCCTGAAAATATAGCAATTGAATTGATCATGTAAATGCTATATGTTCTATGGAAAACACAATTAACATAACAATGAAGCCCTAGTTACCTAAAGTTCAGAATGTGTTACATAGTAAACTATGAGTTTTTTTTTCCTGGTGTTGACTTAACGTAATAAAATATAAGACATTTCACAAAACAAGTGTAAAGATTGGATTCAGGTTGCATGCTGCAAACATTAAAACAAGTGTAAATATTTGGAAACATTAACCAAGTGGAGTTCCCCACTAATAGGCTAATAGTATAAATCTTATGTAAGAGTCAACAAATTACACATTTAAGGAAGATAGACAGCAGAAGAAAACATCTGAAAAACAAAATATTGAAGAAAAAAACTGATTTATCCTCAATCAGTCGTACTGCAGTAAATCACCCAAGTTTTTCCTACACAAGTTCATTTAAAGGGTAAATAGTTAATTTGGTCGTGTGAGGTGCTGTCACAATAGTCTTTGTATCAAAATTACAAAATATACCTAAATTTATTTTTTGCTAGTTATTTTTGTCATTAAATGTGTTTTTAATTAGTTAATTTAGTCATCTAATGTGTTTTTCTTCGGATTTCGATAAATTAAGAACTATGATGATATTATCTCACACATTAATATACCTATTTCAATCACTTTTTTTTTTCAATACATCACTTCCTCTATGACATTAGGAGACTTGAAAATAGCAGAACATACAACTCAACAGGCTGACAATGACATTAATTAACATTCAAAAGGCAAATGTACTTTCTTTATTAAGAAAATGAGAAAATGGGAACATGCTTATTGCAGTTGCTTAAATGAATAGTCATAAACTACCTACCTAGGATATTATTAGATTCCCCAGTGATACCAATTAAACACAAATTTCAAGCATGATTGCCAAACATAACTAATTATCACACCAATTTCATATCAAAAAACAAAAAGCAACAAAATTCTTCAGAAATGACATAATCAAACAGCACGTGTGCATGATCAAAAGTACTAACTGAAGTTGGTAAATGGGAGTAATTTCTGAAAAAATTGATTGAGATTTTGGGATAATGATAACATTTAGAAAGAATAATACTAATTTTATCCAAAAGAATCACCTTTTTTGTTTGCATCAATAGAAAAAGTGAGAATAAAGCAAGAACTCACCTTCATCATGGCAAGAACCCATTGGTGACGAGATTCAGCGTTTACACCAATGACAGTTCGAAGAGGATTATGCAGAATATTGAAGAGAAGCCACATATGGTACATGAAAAACACCAATAGACCCGATAGCACAAAAGCATGCTCCAAGTATTCCATACCCATATTCACTAATTAAAGAATTAACTTGTTGGAAATATTGGATATGTGTTATTTATTACTTTGGTTGATACAAGATTGATTTTATGATAAGTGAAAATTAAGGATATGTTTCATAACTATATAAAGGACCTAGTGAGGAGACCAATCCAAAGACATCAACCTCATTATCACCAAACATGAGATTGACAGAAACCAGTTGAAATAGTCACAAGTTGTTGTTTTTCTTTTTGGGGATCAAATACACTTGCTATAAAAATGTTGTTGCAACTTGCTACTTGGTAGTGGCATTAAAAAACTCTATAAAATTCTATAATCACTTGCAAATGCAATGTAACAGGGGAGACATTTATTTATATATTTATTTATTAATGTTAATTACTAATATATATTTAGTAATAATCTATCATAGTATTTTTTCATAAGCAAGTGGATAATATTTAATATTTAGTAATAATCTATAAAAGTCTACTATTAATTTTGTAATGATTATTATTCTAAAAAGCGAGTTTCATGTGTTAAAAAAGTATTAGTTAATTGTCGTGGGACTCAAATAGATTGTCTCCACAGCAACATGTTGTCCAGTTGGTATCCTTTCCGATGTTTGGATGGATGTATGGACAAACATCGCACTCTCTGTCTCTATGATACTATTATTTTGGCTAAACAAATATTCAAAGTGATTGTATAATAATATAAAAACTATGATCTATATTAAATAAAATTTATATCAAATATCTGTCCCTCTCGAATTTCTAGTCTTCTTCGTCGTGTCAATTCCCAAACTATATGACTTTAATGATTTCTTACACCCTTTTTTTCCACCATTGCTAAGAAACTTGAACAATGACTAATATTTCTTTTGGGGTAATATTCTATTATCCATGTTGGTGGTGGCTTTGTATTGGTTAATGAAAAGTATACCAATTCATAATCAAAATTTGGGTTTTTTCATTATACCCAAACTTTTGTATTACCTACCTACTACATCTTGTTTAATCACTTGCGCACAATCACACCCGAACGATCTGAATATATGTTATTGCATATAACATGATAACATGTAGTTCAAATTCGTTAAATATAGTCTCTAAAACATGGGCTATCTTTAAAATTTGGTTTGCAAAGTATAGTTAGGGCTGTGCATAATTGGGATTTTTTAAAAACTCAAACCATATCTATTTTAAAATTAATATATGAATTTAAATTTAGATTTATAACTAAATCCATATTATTTAGTTTAAAAACGGTTATAAAACCAATTGCAAAATTGATTATGGTTAAATAACCAAGTTTATAATTAAGCAATTGGTTTTGAAAAATTTAATTTTAAAACGGTTAAAATTTGATTATTATATCAAACAGTACATTGAAAATGGATTCTGCCATTTATTAGTGGTTCATAATAGACTATGAGCATGTTTGATATCTCACCGTGATTTGCAGAAGCTATGAAATGTATAAGAACATCCCTTTTTCTAGTTCCTTAAATTATCAAAATATTGTCGAGGATAAATGTTAAACATCAACAGTTTATTTGCATGAGTCTTATTAAATTATCATCAGTTTTTCATGCTGCAAACAAGTGAAAATGGATGGCGCTAGATTCTTCTAACTGTTTATTTGCAATATCAACATTATTGCACATAGGAAAAAGAGGAACTATAAAAGAGCATTTACATCCCAGTTTTCAGCAGCTAAAGCTTTCATGGGTCTTTAAGAACTTTTGTCAGCAGCTTTCCCCAGGGATGTGAAATTCAACCTGAAAATATGAAAGAATGATGAATGATAACCAACTAAAACCATGGCATTAACTCCAAAGCCAATTACAAGAGTATAGAAATCAAACAAATTATGACAAGTAGACATTATTCAACAATTTGCTATGGTTTACCTAATAAGGGGCTTGCGCTGTGGCACTGGTGCAGGATTCACACTTAACAATGGCGCTGTCAGCTCAGCAGGCTTTACAACATGTGTAAACAGAAAAGAGAAAGACACATAAGAAAATATTTTAGAAACACTTCATTCTTAATGCTATTTCATGGTTGAAATAAATATAAATATATAAATGAAAAATTTATTTGCCCCTAAGGCCACTGTGTGACAGAAAATACAAATTAGGGATAGATGGATTCTACATAAAACAAAAGCAGAGAAAAACTTATTCCAAGTTACTGTGTCAGCTTATATTATGATGACGGAAAGAAATGCAGATTCCAACTTTATATGAAAGCCTGCCAAGTGCCAACTTCATGCGATAATTGATACAATCTATATACAATATAGACATCAGATAATCTCACCATGTACTTTACAAATGGAATTTCTCAATACTTCAAGAGCACGCATCATTTGAGAAAATTATATAATCAAAGTTCTATCTAAAATATAACTTAAAGAAAAGGTAGGAACGACCATACACAAATTTCAGAGTTGTGAGCAACTTTAGCAGACAGTTCAGACTTCAGATAATCACAATCAATTAGAAAAGGGTGTTAGTATGATCTAATATTGTTGCAGAATGATTGAAAACATTCCAAATGTAAGATATATTAGGATGTTAACCTCAAGCTCCTCCAAGCCCTCATTAGAGTATATAAGAGTTGAACTACTATTTTCCTTTTGAGAAAACACCGGTTCTGCTGCTACTACAGTCTCAGGGTTTGATTGTGAGTTGCATTTCTCTGATCCATTGGTCTCTCTATCCCCAGAAGGATTCTCCCCTGATGAATTAAAATCAGGTTTCTCACTCTTTTGTTCACTCATGCTGTTGACTTCTTTGTCATCACATTTCACAGAGCAAGAACTAGCAATGCTGACTGGATTTCCATCTTCATGAACTGCCTTGCTGGAGGTAAAGTCATCTACACTATCCTCTGGTTGCTTTCTCTTCCTATCATCATGGATGGAAGTCCTAAGCTTAGAACTCTGCTTACTCTTCCAGGTTACTTTGGATGGATGGTTAGGCCGAACGCCACCAGGAAATACAAAGGCAGGTATATTACGGCGTTTCACATGGAAGACGGAGATATCCATTCTAGGTTTCCACAGAGTGTACAGATTGACAGAATGCTTAAATTCTTCAACAGTTAGTCTTATGTCAAATTGTTCGCCTTCGCTGACAGGAACTCCTTGCTTACGTTGCAGACCCATGAAGTAAGAACAGTGTAGAGGTCTAGATTTGTGTGAAAATTCATCAGGATTTGGATGACACTGAAGCATCCCGTAAGTGTGCCTCTCAATCTAGATGTTCAAAGGACAACCAAATAGGGTTTATATATACATAAAGAAGGGAAAGAGAAAGAAAATAAATGAAAAGACAAACAATAAAACTTACCTTCAATGTCAACTGACGCAAGCGAGACTTAACCCATCCTTTCCAATTTCTAAGATCATCAACATTGTCAGCTGAAATGTCTATCTGCAAATAATTCTTATAAGCTTCAAAAAAGGGATAGGACTCAAAAAGAGTGTCCCAATCAGCCTTGTTAGCCTCCATAGCCTACAATTAAACAACTCAATTATTCATTGAATGCTGCTGTTTATCTTCATACAAAGTATCAACCGCCATTTGATGAATAAAAAATGTTACCTCACATATTTGATCTCCTCTTTGAAACTCCTCCATCATAACACACAAGGTGCTTGAGGACACATTGTAGCTAGAATTCATGCAAGGATAGGCAGGAGTAATAATGGGCATGAGATGCAATTTATCCTTGGGATTCCATCTAGGATCCCAAACTTGATATCCAAGAGATCCTTTTTCAATAGCACATAGCATAACTGGGTTTGGCCAACGCCACTGAGTATATACCCTAAAGAATCGAGACACCAACATATTAGGCAGTGCATTTGGAAATAGCTGGCAGATTCTAGCAACAAGCAATGCCCAGTTTACACCACCGAGAAAACCTGCAACCTGCCCATCACATATATATTTTGAAGAAAAGTTATCATTGAAGAAGTTCATGTCAAAACACAAAATGAACACCACACAAGTCATCTTCCCGTACATTTGAATAAATGCCACGACGCTTAGCCCATAACTTCATGCATCTCAGTGTCGTACGAAAATTCTGTACTGATGGCAAAGCCAGTAAGTCAAATCAAAGCTGAAGGTAATATTATATCCTTAATTGTCTATGAAATTTATATCTAAATTATAATACCTGAATATTTGGAACCAAACGCAAGATTTGATCAGTCACTCTACAACCATTAAGACTGCGAACAGTTTGTTCGTCTACATTTTGTAATATTGCTTCCTGTGATATATCTAAGTCCTGTCCAACAACAAAAATTACACTTAAGAGTAGATTCAAGCCAAATGCAGAGAAAACACATGAGATGAAATCACTTACTTCAGGAATAACCCACAGAGATATATTTGCATAAAGGAGATCTATAGAGATGCCGTTGAACTTGAAATTCATCACTGGAACATGAGCATCAGGCACAGGGTGCATCTCACTCACTTCTGGCATCTCAGATAGCATTTTATGTAGCTCACCAAAGAAATCTTCCTAAAGGCAATTCAAATAAAAACATTAATTAGTCGGTAGAAGATATGACCTGAAAAACCTATATCTGCGTTAAAAATGGCAACAATTGTCATACATCTCTGGTTGCATGTCTAGGTCCCACACAAAGAGTGTCTATGTCTGCTCCAGGGCCATGCACCTACAAAATATGAATTAAAATGTTAATATGATAAAACCAATAAAAAACATTGGAACTATAATATAACTAATAAGGTCCCTTTAGCATTCACCTATGAAGTATTGGTTCAAAATGGACCATGAGTTTTTAACCTTTAGACTTATCACATTCTCCACAAATAATCCCTCTCTCATATATATGACCTTTCTGGACAACCATGACCATGAAAGCTCCACCCTACTTTATCTCTCTCAATCTCACTCTCATCTTCGCAGTAATTTCAAATAAAAATTTAATTTATCCTATTATTTTTTTAGATGGATAGCTCTACATTTAAGAGCTTTAATGTTTGATTCAGTTTTTTAATTTCTTGGATAAATAAATTTTATACAAACAAGTCCAAAATAAAAAATTTAATCTTTCTTTTTACATTTATGCTGAACCAAATATGGGTTATGAATTTAATTTACTTAGATTCCAATAGTTGAATCTCTCTTCTTTAACACATATATCTATCTCAAAAAGCTCTTTTGTTTTTGTCTCTCTCAAAAAAAATTCCAATGGTTGTAGCTAAGAACAATAGAAAATTTCCAATTTGAAGCAACTCTCACACACATTTACCATTTTTCTTTTTCGGCAGACCTTAAACCAATTTATCTCAACCATTTGCCACAATGTCACCTTCTTCTTTATGATTTTTGGTTGAAATTTTGTTAAAAGTTAAAACTAGAGGGAGACGCATATGCCTTCAAATTTTTACATATGGATGAAACTTGAGAATTTATTGACTAGAGATGATGGTGGTACTTAATTAATTAAATTGGTAGATTTAATTTTAAAAAACTATTATAATCTTGTAGTGGCCAAAGAATGAAAGAATTAAGAGAGATAATGTATATAAAAAGAGTTTTTCTACAAGACGATGAAGAGAATTTGGCGGACAATTCTAAAATTAGCATGGACCACGATAAGATTCAGTTGACAATGGACAATTTAACCCAAAGAATATAAATAATTAGTATAAGATGAACCAATATTTCTATTTGTCCATTTTATACAAACTCTAACTAATATTTTCTATTTTTGGTCCACAAATTTGAATATTGCATTTGATACGAAAGATATAAATAGAAAATATTTAATTTTATTACAAGTTAAAATATTAATTTAAATTTTTTAATTTAAAATAAAATTGAACTTAAATTTTTATAATAATAATATAAATTAAATATTAAATATATGACATAAATAATTAAAAATAATAAAAATAAATAATATTGGGATTGATGGGTGGTGATGGCAATTGAAAATTTTGAATATTAGGAGAGTGATAATTTTGCTCAACCAAATAATTTGTGGATCTTAAACTGAAATATTGGGTGACTGAAATTTTAAAATTTTAATGAATAAATAAAAAGTATAATATCGTATTGCATATAAGAATTTTAAGCGGTAGATTTACAAAATATATTGAACTAGATCAAAGTTTAGTTTACATTTTTAATAATTAAAACTTAGTTGAAATTTAGGTTCAAAAATTTATTTTATTTTATAATTATAGTAGTTATTTTTTTAATCTTTTTTTATAAATTATTTCTTCGGCTTCTTTGTAATAGACATTTGAATTATAATTTAGTATGCAAAAAAAATTATGTATTTGATCGAGGTCAGTTGGGTTGTCTTAAAGATTTTGGAGGCCCATTCTCATCTTAACAATATAGCCTAATAAAAAAAATACAATTTTAATAATTAAAAAATTAATAAAATAAAGTTTAGTCATATGTACCAATCTATATGATGAGTATTTACACATATCAATCTATATGATACAATTTACATGTTACCTTTACATATTAGACTAAAACATACATCGATAGTCCAACAACTACAATTCAATTCATAAAAACAATTATACTCATAAAATATATATCGATTATAGATATCAAAATTACAACAAAATACACAATATTATCTATATTTAGTAGCATATTTGTTAATATATGTGATATAATTTGTTTTCACTACTTTGTCATAGTTAATAACTATTAATTTTTTTTAATATAAATATTTTTTTTTCAAAATTTAAAGACCTCCGTATATTCAATTAAATTTATATATAAATTTTTTCCCCATATGTATAAAAGATGACAAGAAATGTCTAACAAAATTAGAAGAGTAATTTTAGACTTTGAGTACATAAAATATAAATATAAATTTTTAGATCATTTGATTTACAGAAAATTAAAGACCAATGCTCATTTGATCTATACAATATACGAAATAGATTAATTTTTATTGACCAAATTATAATTCAAATGTCTATATTAAAATAGCAGTATTTTTTTAAGAATTATTGAAAATTTTAAACTAAAAAAAATATCTCATATAAATAAATAAAAAAAAAATATTTAAGAAAAAAAGTCAATTATAAATTAATAGTAATAAATTTATTAGTATTAAAATATAGTAAATTTATTATTATTAAAAGTGGGAAAAGTATTACGCGTGCAACAGTCAAACAACAAAAAGTGAATTTTAGTTGGTGGACAAAGAGATTCAGTAACGAAATTGCAAACAAGAGAAATTTGGAAGAAAAAGAGTGTCATACATACCCCTAACCGATAGGAGCCAAAAGTAAAAATTTTGGCATTTGCTTCTTGCACCATTTGTTCGTTAAATCCCTTCGCACGGCTAATGATTTTGACCCAAATCTTCACAATCTAATTCATATTCATTTCACAACAAATAAATGAATTCATTAATTTTCCTATCAACAGTTGATATATCTTAATTCAATCAATCAACAAAAAATAAATCCAACCTGATCTAGTCTCCCTAGCACTTCCTCCATAGTAATTGCTACCTCTTGATTCTCATAGAACCCGGCTTCTTGCAAGTACTGAACCATACACAATCTAAATTCATCACAAACAAATAATAATTAAAATTCACACTTAAAATTCACTATAACGGCATAAACAGAACCTTCTCGAGTTCTCGAGTCTTGGCGACATCATGTTGACTTGGTCCACTCAATGAGATGGGTTCCGATATCCCTAACCATGCTGGCTTCTCTTTAGTTCGGTTGCTTACACCACTGCTCCCCATCAATATCAATAACTTGATATCATTTTTTTTTTCTTTATTGTTTGTCAAATATAATTATTACATAAACTATTATATATTTTTCTTTAGATAGTATAAGAGACTTATTTATGATGTATTATTACTATTTTTTTTTTCCAATAAAGAATAGCGTATCAAACAAGATAAATCGCAAATGATACGTTATATTTGTACCTCTTTTTAACTCTATAACACTCATTCGATATTTTATTTTCTCTTTATTTATCTTTCTATCATTTATCGACTTATAATTATCACTAATATAAAAAAAAGTGATGATTATACGATAATAATGAGTGGGAAAGAACAATACAAAGCTATAAACTTTGACTATAAAGTATCAAGGAATAATTACAATTACACATAATAACTTTCTTTAGGAAGAGAAAAACATAAAAACATAATATAAATGAAGTTGGGGTAATTAGAAGCATAAGAGTGAAATAGAAACAAATAATATATAATAGAAAGAGGAATGAGAGTGGGAAACTGAAAACAATGTATACTAAAAACATGAGTTAATGGATATCCACAATTAAAAGGTAAATTAGTTTAAACAGTGATATCTACTAAGATTTTAGTATCTATTTCTATATCATCCTAGCATGTAACTCGTGCCACATTTGGTATATGTTTGTTTCAGATTTTAAATAAAAAACTTTAATTGTAATTTTGATATTTTATCGGTGTTGGATTTACAAAATTGATTCTTTATTTTTAAAATCGATATTTTGGTTTATTTATTATATTTTTAAATCAAAAAATAATAATTTGACATATTTTAAATTATGTGTCATATAATTTATTATATATATAAACATTTAAATGTATTAATCATTCATATGTTATTAATTAAATTAAAAATATAAAAAAATAATAAAGTTAAAAGTTAAGTTTCTATAATTTTTTATTTCAATTTCATAGGTGTTAATAATT
>JBBPBS010000633.1:497776-509370 GCA_037974835.1 Cicer judaicum | reverse complement strand
ATCTTTTATTTATTTTAATTTAAACTTCATTGGATTGTTTGTGTATAAATTTGATTATTGATTTTTTATGTGATTATTATGTTTTTTATATATTTTATGATTGGTACATTTTAATTAATAAAATATAATTAAAATATTGTGATGTATTTATATGCAATGAGTTAAAAAAGTAATTAACAATTAAATCAAGTTTGTAATGGGAGTTATATTTTTTGTTGTTGTTTTTTTAAATATAGAGATATAGACAAAGAATTAGTAGATTGAGGAATAAAAAGGAATGAGTTCTAAGATGGCACATGATACTATTAAATGATGTGACAAAATTAATTAGTGTTACATGATATATAAGAATGTAATGTGACAATATAATGTCTTAGAAGTTTGTTTTAATATATTATATTAATGATTGATAGGAAATTAGTGCAATTTTAATTAGATAATGAAAGTAAGAATCCATTCATCGTAAAGTGTCACAGCTTAAAATTTCTTAATTTATTGGTTTTATGGCAAGTTTAATTGTGTCAATAATTGTATCTTAATAACATTAATTTTCAAAACACGTCGTTGGATTGAAAATTAATGTCATATGGATCATATTTATAAATTTTGACATTAATCTATAATCTTTTTTAGGTCATTAAGATTCTTTAAAATTAACGTCAATAGTGTAATTCTATATAACACTCTTGATTAAAAATTAAAGTAAAAATTTATAGATATAATATGTATGATATTAGCTTTCAATCCAAATGCTAATTTAAAAAATATTTATCTGACATTATTTTATTGAAAAAAAAATTATTAAATAAGTGTAACTCTTTTAATGTAATTTAATATTTTTATTCATAAAATATTCACCATTGTCTTTGTAAATTTTTGAAGTTGTGGATCTTTCGTAACACATTTAGATGATAAAAAAGAAGTTCGATTAGAAGGCCATAATCCATGGATTGTGAACCTTCCAGGTGGTATTACACGACAAGGTTCATTCCTACAGAACGCCGGTGACCATTGTTCTGCCATTTTGAAAAATTAATACGAAGCGAGACATGGAAGTGAAAAGGTAAAACATATAAACAATATTATAACAAGTACTTTCATAGTTACAGATTATTTCTTGCTTGAGGTGAATTTCATTTCTAACAATGAGAGCTATCGATATTCAAATAATAGTATGGTATATATAGATAAAAGTTCAAATATTCACATACATGAATTTATTCTTTCTATGTTGGTGTTAACAAAAGATATGCTAGCATGATGTTAAAGCACTTTTTATTTACTAGTACAAAAGTATGAAAAAATTCTAAAAACAATTCACATGCTTCTTCACATGTTGCTTCACACCTATCTAGAGTAAAACAAGTCACAAAACCTAACACACCATTATGCATTTAAAACTTTAAAACATGCAAGGAATGGGTACTACTTCTTAGTAGCCTAAAAAAAATTATGAGTCATTACATACAAGCATAGCACATCTAATATAAGTTATATTACATTCTTAATTAACAGAGAGTAATTTTCTTTTAAAGTTCGATTTTTTAAGTGATTATTTGTCTTGTGTATAATAGTTAATTTAAATTTTTTATCATGACAATTTATTTCGTGTATAATAATTATTTTAAATTTTTTATCAGCGACAATCTGTCTTATGTAAAATAATTATTTTAAATTTTTTATTAACTACAACTTGTCTCATGTATAATAGTTATTTTAAATTGTTTGTCAACGACAACTTATTCCATATATATTAATTATTTTAAAAAATTTATCAACGATGACTGGATTATAATTTAGTTTACACATGTTTTTATAAAAAAATTTAAACAATCATTTTCCAATCCCGATTACACAGTCTGGCAATTGTACGGCTACATATTTTTAAACTGTTAATCAATAAAAAATTAGAATTGTTTATATCATTTAAAAAGATCAGCTACATACATTAAAAAGAAATGTCAGCAACATAAATGTATCAATAGATTACTGCATCATTTCAGTTATTGTTGTGTAGATAAAAGAGAAAACAAAATTACATTCTCAAATAAATAGTGCTATTTGGTAGGAATGACATAGAAAAAAGAGAAGAATAGACAAATATAAATATTTTGACGAGTTAGCAATTGAATGATTATGCACGAGAAAGAGTACTTTCAATTCGTAAATGTTAACACTATTTACATATTATTCTTTGTTTTAATAGATGGATACAAAAAGATAGTAAAATTAGTTAAGAATTGTTATATGTTATAAAACTAGAATTGAATTTTTTGTTGCTGCTAAACTGCAGGGAGTATTTGACAAAAATACAGTTTGACTACAATTAAGTCTCAATAATGCAATTTTTCATGTTTTTAATAAAACAATATATTATATGTACATTTATCAAACATGTTACAATTTGATTAAAATTATTAAAAATATAAATTATAAAAACTTCATGTGAAATTTTCAACCTAGCAAAATTATTGTCCGACACTCCAAGCTAAATTTATGGGTCATGGTCATAAGTTTCCCACGGTACACGAAGAAACCATAATTCCTCAAGGTATACAATACGAGACTTTTAAGAGGCATCAGATAAACAGTATTAACAAATTTATAAGTTAATCCAAGCTAACAAAGGCACCCCTTTCTGGACTAAACTTTTACAACCTAGATTAGACTCGATAAGGAGACCCAGACTCTTTGTTTTGACTAATGATTACAGCTACACTATT
The DNA here is from genome assembly GCA_037974835.1 of Cicer judaicum. Taxonomy (NCBI): domain Eukaryota; kingdom Viridiplantae; phylum Streptophyta; class Magnoliopsida; order Fabales; family Fabaceae; genus Cicer; species Cicer judaicum. Next base: position 506,647 of record JBBPBS010000633.1, on the reverse strand, counting down.
TTTCTATCATTCACTTCCACTGATCAGCTGTACAAAACAAATTATGCATTTGTTTCACCTTCCCTCCTCAACAGTACCTGCAAAACCATACAGTGTTACTGTTATATTCTGCAAAAACATTAGTCAAGCCTTTTTGAACATTTCTATAAGAAATAACTTAATTCAGCTTGCACTTCTATCATCATAGGTGATATATTACAAGCCAGGGTCTGTGTAACCTAAGGACTCAGTTTATTCTGTGCATAACAAGCTATAATTCAAAGAAATCAATCGAACAAAACCCAAAGTTTGAATTGAGGGCTATTAAAAAAGTATGATTCTGATGCTTCAAGTTTTCTTTGCCATAATTCTTGGGTATATCGTGTTCCATCCAGTACAGGGTGCACAACAATAACAACCAAACTTTATCTCATTAAGAAAGATCAGCTACATAAAATGGATCAATAGATGCAGTGGGTTCTATCAGCTATTTAGGATACTTTTGGGTAAACAACTAAATTAAACACTTATTAAATATATTATTCTTCTTAGCATAATTAAGCGCTTATTCATAGTTATACTGAAGAACTACTTGAAATAAACTGGAAATAGCTTAGGGACACTTCATAAGTAATAAGTGTATCCAATTAATATAAATCCTCATGAAATAACTTTCATCCAAACGCCACTTTAGTACATGATGTGTCATAGAATAACCATTCTTTCAACACGTGATGTACAAAGTACCTCTATCCTTCAAGTGATGCAAAAAAACAATATCGCTAAGTAACAGCAATTAACCAACACTGACTGTACTGGTCACAGAGTTGGGAGCCAGGTGACAAATATTAATATATGACTGTGCTGCGCTCTTCCTAGAATGTAATGCATGAGCATAAAGAGTGCATATTACACAAATATTTACCATTCTGGTAGTATCATATGCTGAACGCAGCTTATCTTCCTTCTCGTGATTGCAATCAGCACACCAGCTAGAGAAATCTCTTTTATACTTTTGCATTTCTCTAAAAAAAGAACTGCACAGAAATAATGCAACCTTCGTATTTAATTTAACGAGCAATAAAAATAAATATAATAAATGAATCCGTTCAGGTAAAAAAAATAGGAAACTAATAATCCACGTTAATGCTACAATAATGCAGTCACAATAGGAGACTTCTGCTATTGAGTTTAGGAAAAACACAAAATTGAGTTTAGGAAAAACATTCACTAAATAAAAAAAGGACAAGCATAGAGAATCAAAAATAAGAATTTGAGTGGGGAGTTATACAATTGTGCTTCCCTATTTGATGTTTACCACTCTAATGGGTTTCCTAACATGAATACATCCAGTGAGTAAGAACCAAATGCAATTTTTATTTTGTAAAGAAAAGTAGCAGGCAAGGTCATTGAATTATATATAGACAAGGAAGATTCTAAATCAGATTTAACATTGAGTGACACTACCTCCTGCAAAGTTTTCTTTGAAGTGAAAGAAAATAATATAAGCAGGTATGGATACAAGCAAAATAAGAAAGCACCTTCTGCACCACATAAGTAGGTTGATCCGATGACCGGATATTGTGGCTCTAGCACCATGACGATGACGGCCATGATGAAGCACAGCACAACCAGGGACATGCGAATAATCAAAGTATTCCTGCTTTCAAATAATGGATTCCGTAAAAAATGTATACATAATAATGACACCAATGAAAAACTGAAAGAAGCAACCATCCATCAATACCACTTCTAGTTGAAAAAGTCTGTTAGGAATTACGAATAACAATTAGATTTAGTTCAAATTAGATTATATGAACTAGTTTACATTAGATTAAGATCTGGATTCAATTAGATCTGATCTATTTTCTGTTGTATTAGTATTTGTCTTTTCCAAAGTGATAACAGATAGTTTAGTATTGGAGTACTTAGGTTCAGTTAGAACAATAATTGACCAGACTTAAATTACTTCGGAGACAAACTCCGGATTACCAAAGCCCATTTCTTGGAAAGCCGAGGGTTAAGACAAGAAAGAAATACATTGTATAAACTGTATAATAAATTTCAGATGTTTTTAGGGTCAGCTGCTACACGCCGTTAATATAAATATTAGTATAAGCATTTTTATTCTTCTTCATCAATTCTAATATGTTTGTTTGAAATCATACCAAATTTTTTTTTAAGTATATCTCTCTCATGTGCATGCTCAAATATTCTCACAGCCATTTGAAAACAAAAAAAAAATCAGTAGGGACACTTAAGCCAGCTGCATAAAAACAGATGACATCAAATTAACTATGATTTCCTTTTTCATCCACATTAATATTTAAGGATCAAATAATCTAGTTTGAGATTAGAACAACACATACTTAAAAAGAAAATTTCAAAAGAAATCCTAATGCCTGTTTACTTATATGTTTTTTCTATTCGCAGAATCCAGTTTACTTTTATGCTGTTCCATCTCCATTTCTTAATTCTTACCTCTGAACGACTTATTGTATGTACATGTTTATCGCATCGCATGCCCCGAAAATACAACTCTCCTCCAGTAAATTGCCTACCCAGGCAAATATTTAAGGTAACTTCTGAGTCATCCACATGGAAATCTACAAATGTAAGACTGTCTGTTAGACTAAATTGGATACAACATTGTAAAATGAAAAATCAAGTTCCAAAGAACAAATAAAAAAAAAAGGTGGAAATTACTAGAGGTTTAAATAAAGTATAAAATATTAGCAACCAAAAAGTTGTCTATCTGGATTGGAACACCATCCCCTCACCCTAAATTTTGCATTAAAAAAAAACCGCTGTCTATTTTAAATTGAAAACATATTCTAGCATGTCTTAGCATTCAAGCATAACTCTTACCCGTTTCAACATCTCTATGTAAACCACATTCAACAATAAACCCATGGTGAGAATCCAGGGTTGATCCGCCAATTTCTGCATAGAACACTGTATAACAAAGAATAAATTGACTGAAATGCATCTTAAGAGAATAAATAAGTTATACAGCGGTGAGTCTCTTCAGGTGCATAAATACATGAATAATTGACTATAATTGGTCAAATCATCGTGAGCAATAGTAATCAAGCAGACTTCATTCACCTTTTGACAACGGACAAATAAAATATTCCATAAGCTTGTTAAGCATGGTTTGAAGGCCAAAGTCGTCAAGTACAGCACCATACTGATTCATTGTATTGGGACGCATAACACGAAATTTTCTTCTGTTAACCCACTTCTCAAAATTTTCAAACTAGAGAGACCCAAAAAACAAATTAAACATAGAAAAAATACAAGTATATGTATATACATTCACTGACAGGTTATAAGATATAAGTTAAAGAACACAATATTGCTTAGACCCCAATAATTAAAATGATATATACCTCAGATATCAATAACTCACAAAAGTGTGGCTGAAACATTTCAAATGTAAAAATGCCTGGGGCGGGTTCAGACATTATGCGTCTAAAGCTTTGTTCTGTATTATCATTAATCGCTTTCAGAAATGTCGGTACAAAGAATGCTACAGGATCAATAGTGTACAACTCTTTATGCAGAGGCTGCAAAATTGAGAAAACCTATAAGTCGTGCTAAAAAGGAGCACAAAAGAGGAGGAGGAAATGTGAGGAAGATTGTCATTATACTTAGGCAAACATGTCTGATCATAATAAGTCATAAAGTCTGCTGATTTTCATGGAATAACAGATTGTTTATAGCTACTTAGATTTGAAATATTAACAAGCTAAATATGAATTAAGCACCCATGAAAATGCATATTTTGAATTAATTTAAATATTTAGCAGGGTGTAAGAAAGCAAAATTCAATAGAATGTGTAATGTATTATGAACAGTTTACTTCCCCCTATTTGACTATCAACCAACGCCCCTATCAACCAATGTTGTAATTCCTAACCCCAAACCAGCCCTAATAATTTGCAACTGCTGTAATTTTCCCCTTATCCCTTCTATTGGACTTAGGGCCATTCTAGGCAGAGACACGGTAACCTTACATTATGGTTAGCACGAATAATAGGAGATGGAGATTTGTTCTTTAGTTTGGTGTTCAAAATTTTATATGTATTTCATATTTACAACAAACTAAATGTTGTCGAAATTGGGAAGTGGGATTCATTATTAGATCAAGCCATTAATATTTCTTAAATCTATTTGATTTAAGAAAATTATTTGGGTGACATTATCACCCTGAAATTATTCTCAGGTTCCACACTAATTTCAGGCCAACAAAAGAAAACAAAAAATAATAGGCTGACAATTAACAATTGGTACTACATACCTGATAATTTGACATTATCTTCTCTCTATATTCTCTTTGCTTTTGATCCTGTGATATTCACATCGAAACCACCACAAAAGTATGTGGTAGAACAAAAGATAATAAGAACCACAACAATAAGGATAATAAAGACAATAAATAGTGAGATGATAAAAAATGATAATGACAATGAAGTTAGTTTTTTTTCTATTTTACAATATTTTAACATAAATGAAAAAAAATTCAAAGTAAGTTCAACCTTCCAGTTCATAACAATGAACCGACAGTTACAATATAACTAAACACACATGAATGAATAAAACACAAGCTTAGAGAAACCAAATAATGACTGAACAAAACACAAACTATGATTTTTTTTATAAAGAGAAGTACTGAAAATTATAAGCAAAGTTATAACATCGCTCTTTCATTTATGCAATCTAGCAACTTCAAGACTTGTTTAAAAAAAATAAGGTTCAAGACATGTCTGATAGAATTTTAATACAATAAAATATGCAGAAGAGTGACGGAATTCAAGATAATAATGTTTGAGAAAATTCAAATTCAATCACACTACTTCTGTCTTCTGATGAGATATAATTCAGCCAAGTACCCTAACTGTGCACATTCTGATTCTGCTGTGTAAAAGAGTGACAGAAGCAATTCACACTAACAATAAAAATGTTATTTAACTATGCAATCTACTCATTAAAATGTTACTTAAGACACAAGGAATGCATTATCAAATAAACACACAATCTCTTCCATTTTCCGATCAAACAAAAATAAACCACGAATTCAAAATTTAACAACAGCGTGTAATAATGAAGACGAAGGTAGAAATCGAAGCATACTCTGTAGCGCAACGATGGAGGCGCGTAATCGTGCAAAATTTCGCGCATGTAATTAACTTTCAGGTCACGAGGCGCACGGAGCAAGTGCCGCGGAAGGTGTCTCTCCAACGAGCTGAAAATCCACGGAGAGATATCGAGTTCCAAGTCATCGTACTTTTCCGGTTTGTGATTCTTCTCCGGATTCAGCATAAGTCTCGCCCTTTCCTTTCCCTTGCTAGAGTTTCCAGCCTCAACACTGTTTTTTCCAGTTGACGGCGAAGCTGTCGGCCGGCGGCCACTGGAGCCGCCGTGAAATGACATGCTTCGACTCGTCCTGCATTTGGGGAAATTAGGGTTTTCAGTGAGAAATGGCTTTCTGTAAGGGGTCGAAATGAGAATTATGAATATTAAAGGGAATTAGGGTTTTTCATTGGAATTTTATTAAAATTAAATATAAATAAAATGAATAAAAATAACCAATGAAAATCAGGTGAATCTATAGGTCCTACCTTTGTAAATGCTCTCTGATAGATTTGGAGGATGTTTCTTTAGATTTATTTTCACCATCTTTATCCATTATGAAGCTAGATTAATGATGAAAAATATTTTTTTTATTGCGACGCTGACTCAGAATTAACTTAATTGACTGAAAAATAAATAATTTTAAGGTGGTCTTCTTTGTTTCAACAACGAATTTCAAGATTGCAATTCTTGATTTGTAAAAGAGAGATAGTTGAGGTATATTTATTTCAAAATATTATGAGTTTATTAGATATAAAATTAGGAAATAAATGTTGGTTCTTTATTTTGCATTATATAATGCGAGAAAATGAAAATTATTTATATATTTTTATTGCAAAAATCAAATACGTGTAACAAAAAATGCTTCTTTAATATCATATATTTTGTAGTACGAGAAAATAAAAATTATGATGCAGTGAGTGTGAATTAAACTCTTAGTGAGTTTATCAAATCTTATGTTTAAATTTTTAATCCAAAGCATTAATGGAATAAAGTTAGATGAAATAAATTTTATTGGATTTTATTATTTAAGGAGGTATGCATTCAAATATACATGTATTTTAAATGAAGGTGAATGATTATTTTTTATGAAAGAAAATGCGGTGCATTTCATTATCATTAAAATTGCTATCGTATACTCATAAGTGAAACTAAGCACCCAAGAACAAGCATACTCAATAGCTACCTTATTTGAAACGTGAGATTTGTCATTTGTTTATTTCTCCGCAAACTCCACAGATAGATTTTGAAAATAGAAAATAAAAACATATTTTATATTGTGAGAAACAATAGTTTCAATCTTAAATTCATGATTAGAACATAAAATGATTTAATTATAAAAAAAAATATATTTTAAGTCAATACTTTATATTAGTTTTTAGTTCTATTTGTGTTTAATTCAAATTTAACACAAATAAAATTAAAAACTATTATAAAGTATTAATTTGAAATCGTATTTATGTTTTTTCTCCTAATTAGTTAATTTTAGACCATCGTCAATTCATCAACTTGTAGACAATTTAATCGAAATTTAAACTAGTAACAACCATAAGTTAATTGTATTATCCACTACGTTTCATTACACATTTTATTTTTTTCACCATCAAACATAGAAGGACTTTTTAGAGTTCTGATTCTTTTTAACTCAACCCATTGATTCCTCGTAAAATAAAAAAGTTCATTTATACTCTAAATCTCCTGGTAAATAGTTCTCATAGATTGAAAAGTGAAACATAACATAAATATAGGAGACTAGGTATCTAATTATATCTTTATGTCTTTTGTTAAATAAAAAGTCGATATGATTTTAGGATACAATTTTTTTAATGATTTAGTTGTAATTTTAATTTATTTATTTTTATTGACTTATATAATTGGTGTTATATATTAAGGATCAATAGTTTTAGTTCATCTATCATATTTTTGAATTAAAAAATTGTAATTTAATATATTTTAAATAATACAACATATGATTTTATAATATAGAATCACTCAGATGTATTAATTATTTGTATGTCATTAATTAAATTATAAAAATAAAAAAAATTGAAGTTGAAAATTAATTTTTTAAAAGATGTTATTGCGATTTCATAAGTGTTAACTATTATATATTATCGTATCATATGTCATATTATTTAAAATATGTATAGTAACTATTTTTTAGTTAAAAAAAATAAGAATGAGAGACATATTTTAAAATAGAATAATCAATTTCATGAGTTGGTAAAAATAAAATGAAAAAAATTACAATTAAGCCAAAAAATATCGTCTATGTGCTAAATGCGTCATATAGTCCATTAAATTAGTTAATATGTATGACAACGAGACGACTTTTGCATATCGCACCCCGCATCCAACTAGTAGAAGAAAACCTAAATCTCCTTTTATTTTGTATCAGTGGTAAAATTTAAGTCTTCATTTTCATCGATAATGATGTTTGAGTTTCTTCACTCCATATTGCATCTATTTATATATGCAAAAAAGTAAATTTAATATTTATATTTATATTTATATTTATTATAATTAATATAATAAAACAATAATTATTATAATAAATAAAATTAAAAAAATAATATTAAAATCACATTTCATATAGATAAGAGATAATAAATATTAAATATATAAAATATATACTTATATATTAAATTTAAAGTTGACAATAATATTATTTATGAGATGTATTCGCATATAAAATGATATAAAGATCCTAAATTTATTATAAATTCTCAAATTTTAATTTAAAACATTCAATCGAAATAAATTTTTAAAATAAAATTTTCGATCTAAATTGAGAGATATTCGAATGTTTACTGGTGTGTACGAGTTTATAGTTACGCTGTCATTAAGTATTACAAAATAGTTAACATCCTTTTTGCAACAATTTATTCTCTAATTTGTTTTACATTTTTTAAAATTTCCTGCGAGGTCGCTCACGGAGTGTGCAACCCTCACGTGTAACATTCAGCAAAAATAAAATAAAATAAAAAAATAGTAAAAAGAGTACACAACACAGCTGCATCTCCAATATTGGATTTGGACCTAGTAATGAAAAAAAAGTTTAGGACACGCTGGCAATGCAGTACAAAAAATTAAAGCATTTTGGTAGTGTTTTGTTTTTTATTTTTTTTAAAGCGGAACATTTTAGATTTTTTGTAAATTAAGATATTTAATAAAAAAATCTTAATTTTTGTTGAGTAAACCACCAAACCCTTTCTAGATTTACAAGATGTCATTAGTTTAATCTGTCAAATATTTATCAATTGGATTTCTCCGTCCACTTTCTTTTTTAACCTATATTTTGATAGGTATTATAAAAAATTAATCTGTCAAATATTTATCAATTGGATTTATCTATCTACTTTTTTTTTTAACCTATATTTTGATAGATATTATAAAAAATTAAAGTGATTAAAATGTATTATTTATATAATATTTAAAAATAAAAAATTTACTTTTGAGTCTTAAAAATTATATTTCATTTCTTAATTATCAAATGTTCAATTTTCATCGTATCCGATCATAAATAAAGTTATTGACTATATTCATTATAATAAAGACTAATTTATTAGAATTCGGATAAATATAAGATTAAACTGAAATTAAATAATCAAAATCATATTATTTTAATGTTCATTATCATTATATGTTTTATGAAATTAAATATTTCATTTTATTATATGTGAAATTTAACTCAATAGATAAATATAATATAATTAATTTAAATATTATATTTTAAATTTAAATTCGATATCTCGC
>JBBPBS010000633.1:430025-497640 GCA_037974835.1 Cicer judaicum | reverse complement strand
AAAATAAAAATAATAAGAATAAAAAAAAATATTGATCTATCTATTCAAGTCAATATAGATTTTTGTATTAATTTTAATCAATTTATGTTTATACTACTATTAATTATTTTGTGTTTTTTGATGTATGTTTTAAAATTTGAAATTAGATACGGGTATTTTTTCTGGTTAATTTACATGCATTAATATTATTAAATAGTTTATTCTGTCAATAAATTTCAATCACCCATATTTATTATTTTAAATATATTTATACAAGTTAAATATTTTTTAAAATTAGATAATTGTGATTTAGTGTTAAAATAACAACTATTAAATCTATTTTTTGTCTCAAATGCATTAGGTTGAATGTGGAATTTACAATTTTTTTAAGACAAAAAAAAGTCAAATATATTTTAAAAAAATTAGATTATTTAATAAAAATTACCTTATTTTGAAGTAAGAAAGCAGTACTAGGCAAATATAAAAATAAAAAGAAAAAGAAAATGACAATAGGGGGATTTAGGGATGCAAAAGCTGCGTGGTTACCGTCCTTTCCGCCTATGCCACTACCGCCGGTGTCATAAGTAACCACCACCATGCCACTACCGCCGATACGAATTCGAGTGCCGTACTCCGGCATCTTCAGAGTTGCCATTCGCCGTCCTTTTCTCACAACTACATCGCCAACACCAACACGCTTTTCACTTGCCAACTCTACATCAACTACCCTTCGCCTTTCATCCTCTTCACCCGCTTTCGCCTTGCCGTTTTTGCACAGACAATGTTCCACTTATGTTTCCTCTGATGACGATTCCGACCTCGATTCCGCTTCTTCTCAACAACAATTGGTACCTTCATCTTCATATTCCTTATTCTTCTTCTTATTATTTTATTTTCCTCTATCAACATAATTGTTACTTACGTTTTTCTTAGCTAATTATACACTTATTAGTGTAGATTTGAATTCAATTCAATTTTGCAAATGACATGCTTGCTCAATTTTATAATCCTGTTAATACTTATTAGGGTGATTCCATTCTGGAAAATATTGATGCATGGAGATCAAAACTCAACACGCTTCTTCGCAATAAAGATGAACAAGAAGTTGTGTCAAATGACAAAAAGGACTGTCGTGATTTTCATCAACTTGAAGCTTTAGCTAACAGGATGGGTTTATATAGGTATCTTCACTTCTCCATCCACACTTTATCTTGCTTTTTATTTATTTTTAATTAATCTTACCAATTTTTGTTTTACTTTGGCAGTCGGCAGTATGCAAAAGGCATTGTTTTTAGCAAGGCACCTTTGCCAAATTACCGCCCTGATCTTGATGATAAGCGTCCGCAGCAAGAGGTAATACTTTGCAACAAAGGTATCATTTATGTTATTTGAATTCTTGTGTATAAAGGAAAAGAAGCCCCTTCCCTTTCTTTGAACCATTGCGACGAACTTTATTGTGTCGTCTGGGTTAGCTAAATGAATTTGACTGACTCATAATTTTTGGGTGAAGGAAGCCACTTTCAGGGGATACCTTATCTGACAATTACAATTATAGTTAGTCGCAATCCTAGAACTGTAATTAGTTCAGGCTTAGCTTTGGATTACACAAAGAATCAGAAGAGAGAATAATACTTCTGTCCGTACTTATTTTAATTAGATTGTTATAATTACAAAATTATTTTACTATGTCACTTGGAGCTAGCAGTAGCATGGAGCTGGAAGTGGCAACATGCCGACACCATTGATGTCGTCAATGACACAGGTGAAGGATATCTAGCTGTAGTTACTGGTGGCAGTGATAGTGTTGATGATAGTAGCGTTGGTGGTGGATGGGGGATTGGTATAAGTGGCAGTGGTAATAGGTGAAGCATGCTGACAAGGACAATGTGCAAATACAGGACAACAGGCAAGTGTTAGAGTAAACTACTCTCCAGATCACTAAAGCTCCCATTGAATCAACCATAAAAAATTATATCTCTATTACTAACTAACTGAGTTAGTTAGGTAGAACTGAACAGTTTCAGTTCAGTCATCATAGAGCACTGTCAATAGAGTGAGTGAGTACCAACCATCCATATATGATACATCCTGTTAATATATACATGTGTAAAACGGTACAAGACCATATCCAAAATGAAGTATGATGAACACCTTTCCTAAAATTTTCAAATTTTAACTAATTTTTTATATATTAAGATGGAAATTATGATAATAATTTAAAAAATGATAGTTTTATTTTTGAGCTTCGTGTCCTTCAAGTGTCAAGCTATAGTTGAGTGTCAACTAAGTGTCCAAGGCTACAAAAAATCTTTTATTTTCACAAATGGATAAATTTTGAAGAGCATGGAACATGTGTTGTATGAGTGTTGTAGAGACTATAGTTGTTGGTGTAGGAAGAGTGTTCGACGCATCAACACCTCAAGAAAGAGAAGTGTTCGTTCTTCACCGGTGGAACTGACAACAGTGATGCAACTGGTAATAGAGAGGTTGGTGACCAACATGGTCTTCAAAGTATTGAACTTAAATGACCATGGCTGTTTTTTTCCCCATAGGTGATAATTGCAAAGTTCAGGATGCAAAGTGACTTAAGTCTTGCATTCCTGGAGTTGAAATTTTTGGGGTCTAGGTTAGGACAAGTAATTGCGAATGGTTTGCTTTAGGTTTTTTAATTCCTTTGTTATTGTGATAAGAAATTGGGATTCCAAGTCTAAATGGATAACAAATACGAAATTAAGAATTTAGTGTTCTGATATTTATTCAAACTAGATGGTAGAATTTGGTTGCACTGGCGAGTTTAATATTATAATATAAGCCAAATTAAGTGTATGATGCTTATAAAAAAAATTACTCTATTTTATTAGAGTAATGTCTTTGAATGAGATGTTAAGAAATACATTATACTTAGAAAACATTTCTACTGATGCAAAATTAAGTGCTTACTCTAATAATTTAGTATGTTATATATCTACATCTTTGGCAACCGATATCGTGACAATTATTTTAATGGATATGCCCAATCTATTTCCTGTATAATGATCTTTTAGAATTGTAAAAAATATCATCACAACAAAAACCAAGGTTTCGAAGGATCTAATATTATCTGCTAAAAGATCTCTATTTTTGTAGTTGCTTTTGAATTTTTTTGTTTTAGAGAAATATTGTCCTGTCATTAATAAATATTTATATGTGTGTGTGTGTTACATGTCTATGAATGTAATTGACATAAATAGCCTCTATCATGTTGCAATTCTCTTGTTAGCTATAGCATGTTTCTTATAAGCATCTTCTCAACTAATTAAATTATGAACACTCACAAATATGAATGTCAAAGAAAGTTGTTGTATGAGAATACTCGAAAGAAAATGGATTAAAATTTAAAAAATTTGTTTTGATATTGACAATGGCAAAATTTTGATATTAATTGGTAGAATAAATAAAATCTTGAAATTAACAATGGCAAAAAATGGTTTTGAAAATTTTGTGTTAATACAGAATGAAATCAGAGATTAACTAGAATTTCTATGCTATGTAAAATATTTAATCATAACCTATAACTTAGTAAAAGATCCATTGATATGATGGTGTAAATGTTGTAGTAAAGGAATTTATACAAGTTGTAATAATCCCATATTTTAATGTTATCTTTTTGGGATGGAAATAAGAGGAGGCAAAAGTGTTTGTAGGGATGAGAGAGGTGTAGGTGAATATTTGGTGAGGTATGGAGAAGAAATGGATGAGTTGCTTTCAATTACGGCACCTCATCATTTTAATGATGTGGCATAATAGGTGATTTGATGTCAATCAATTGTTTTGGGACTCTGTTTGTACAGACTATAACAGAAATAGATCCCTAGCAGCAATTAGTGCTCATAATTAAAACGGAGAACAGCTGTCTTAATGTTTTCTGCTTTTAACACTGCAAAATTGTGTTGTTTGGCAGATTCTCTGTTCTCTCTTTGATGTCTCCCGATTGACTGCTTTTTCTATGCTCTGCAGGTAATCTTACCCATGTTGGATGAATCACTTATTCGCTTCAACGAGCTCGACCCATCTTCGAAAAGTACCCGAGTTTGCAACAGGTTGTTGATGGGTTTGTTCAAATCAGGTCGTACTGATGATGCTATTCACATTCTCGATCAAATGCTTGAGCTGAATTCTGAGTTTCCTCCTGATGATTTCACCGGTGAAGTTGTATTTGGGGAGTTGGTGAAGAGGGAGCGCCCCGGAAAAGGACTTGCTGATGAGGAAATCACGGGGTTGGTTACCAAGCTTGGTGAACATGGAGTTTTCCCTGATACGTTTAAGCTTACTCAGTTGATATCCAAGCTGTGTGGGAAACGGAAGAACTGTGTAGCGTGGGAACTTTTGCATGGTGTGATGAAATTGGGTGGTCCAGTTGAAGCTACATCTTGCAATGCCTTGTTGACAGGGCTGGGAAGGGAAAGAGACATTCAGAAGATGAATAAACTGTTGGCAGAGATGGAAGAATTGAAAATACGGCCCAGTGTTATAACCTTTGGGATTCTTATTAATCATTTGTGCAAGGCTCGGAGGATTGATGAGGCGTTGGGGGTGTTTGATAAATTGAGAGGTAAAGGAGAAAAGAATAGGAATGGTGTTGAACCTGATGTGGTCTTGTATAATACTTTGATTGATGGACTTTGTAAAGTTGGGAGGGAAGAAGATGGTTTGAGCTTGTTGGAAGAGATGAAAACTGAGAAGAAAAATAGGCCAAACACTGTTACATATAATTGCTTGATTGATGGGTTCTGCAAAGCTGGCAACATCGATAAAGCACGCAAGCTTTTTGGTCTGATGAACGACGAAGGAGTACAGCCAAATGTGGTCACCCTCAATACATTGGTTGGTGGTATGTGCAAAATTGGAAGGGTCTATAGTGCAGTTGAGTTTTTAAATGAGATGAAAGGGAAGGGCCTGAAAGGAAATGCTGTTACTTATACTGCACTGATATCTGCATTCTGTGGTGTGAACAATATTGATAAAGCCATGCAATATTTTGATGAGATGTTGAGTTCTGGATGCTCACCAGATGCAATTGTTTACTATAGTTTGATATCTGGTTTAAGCATTGCTGGAAGGATGGATGATGCCAGTGTTGTTGTGTCACAGCTGAAACGGGCTGGGTTCGGTCTTGATAGAACTTGCTACAATGTTCTCATCAGTGGATTCTGTAAGAAGAAGAAGCTGGAACGAGTTTATGAAATGCTTAACCAAATGGAAGAAACTGGGGTTAAGCCCGACACTGTCACATATAACACTTTGATTTCTTACCTTGGCAAAGCTGGAGATTTCGCAGCTGCTAGTAAGGTGATGAAAAAGATGATAAAAGAGGGTCTTAAGCCCTCTGTTGTCACATATGGGGCAGTTATACATGCATATTGTTTAAAGAAAAATGTTGATGAGGCCATGAAGATTTTTGAGGAAATGTGTTCTACATCTATTGTTCCTCCCAACACTGTGATATACAACATCTTAATAGACGCTTTATGCAAAATTAACAATGTTGAAAAGGCTGTTTCTTTGATGGACGACATGAAAGTAAAGGGGGTTCGGCCTAATACAACCACATATAATGCTATTCTTAAGGGGGTTCGGGATAAGAGAATGCTGCACAAAGCATTTGAACTTATGGACAGGATGGTAGAAGATGCTTCCAGTCCTGACTATGTAACCATGGAGATTCTTACTGAATGGCTTTCTGCTGTTGGTGAAATAGAAAAGCTGAAACTTTTTGTTGAAGGATATCGGGTTTCCTCCAATCCATCATCACTTCAAACTTCAGTTAGTAGTAGGCTTGAGCTATAAGTCAAAATGCTTAGCTTTTAGTTGTCTAAGCTCCAAATTTTTGTATTCCTTTGAGCTCATTTTCATACCATTGTAGTGGAATTGAAAATTGAATTGTACATGTAAATTTATAATTTATTCGGGTTAGATGATGTCATAATCTGTAATTTATGTCAGGTTAGTTTATTCGGTACACTGTCATCTTCTCAATTGCGGTGCTTCCAAGTTGATTTATCATTCAATGTTTTCACTTCATTTTTTGAAATTTGAATTTTCTTTCACCGTTGGTTAGGAGATCCAGCTTGTCAGAAAATAAAATGCATATCGCTACATTTATTGCATACTTTCTTTGAATTCTGAAATTTACAATCATTTGTAAAAAGAGTGTACTAAACACCTAATTTCAACACCGTCTTTAATTCTCTCGCTAGCATAATCTATCGAATTTGTCTACCGTTTTCACCTTTTTACGATGATTTTGAACACAAATTTTACTTACCACTGAATTTTAGTCCTATGATACCTTATGGTGCTTCTATCATATTCAATCTTTTGTCACTTAATGGTTCTTCTCTGTCTTCTCTCCTATCCTGTTCCAAGGTGTCATATTTTTTTCTAATTAAAAACGAACAATTTATGTGCCACACCACATCGTCACACTGGTTTATGTCTGAAAGGGAATTTATGTTGTCTGGTGGAAAATTATTTTGTGATTAATACATAGACATATATAATACATTCTCTATCTCATAATAAATGTTATTTTAACAATAAAAAATTGTCTCAAAATACATATCATTCACAAATTTCAATACAATTTTAATTAACTTTTTCTCCACTACCCTTTAATTATTATTATATATACACAAGTTCAAAAATATTATTATAATTTATATTAATAATAGTAAAAAATTCACCAATAATTAAAATAAATAGTTTGATAAAATGACTTTCTTTTTTATTTTATTTATTATATTTTTTAATATGTATGTAAAATCATTAAACAATATTTATTGTGAAATTAAAGGAGTAAGTAATAAAAACATTCTTTGCTGGCGCTGGCTAGTTTTGTTTCTGTGCAAGAAAATTAAGAGTAGGCATGCAGAATCCACTGTTCTCTCAGATAAAAATATTGGCGGAGGCGCTTTCTCTCGGGCCGACAGACAGATAGGTGGATCCGTAGATGGAGTAAATGGGATGAAGAAGAGGGATGTTGAGGGTGTTCCGTTAAATTTGGTGGAATTTCTTAATCCGGTGGTAAAAATTTGTTGTGCATAATACACTTATACGGCTTGTGCATGATTTTGATTCATTCTTCTCTGTCATTCCACTTATGAACGAAGAAGGATTCTGTTTCCTTCCTGAAAACACTATTATTTCCTCTTACTCTATCATGCCAATACTTGGGGTTGAGTTGTGACTTTAGAATTGCTATCCAAATTCTCGGATAACATTAAACATACATAATAATTAAGCTCTATACATAGACATTCAAAGTTTCACGCTAAAATTGGAGATTATGGCTCAGCTAGGTTCTTTGAAGATAAGAGCCACATCAGTACAGCCATTGCAGGAACTTGGTATTTCGGCCTGGTACTTTAAAATATAGAGTGAACTTAAGCAAACAAATGAAAAATAACTTAATCAAATGTTCCTTGCAGTGATGGCTAAAATGAAAAACTGCACTGACAAAGAAATCCCCACACCCCGATACCACTGTATTTAGCAAATGCTATAAGATCAAATTTGTCCGGTTGAAAACAGCAGTCAAGGCAGAAAAGCGGTAGCAGGATTTCAACATTCCACCGTTGGCCATGTTACAGGTGTGACGGTTTATATGGAAGCCAAAAATAGCAGATTTTTGCCTCTTTGCCATCAACAACACTGATTGAAAGCAAACATCATGCACTTTACATTACAGACTGACATGTATTTCTGAATTTATACATGAACGGGACAAAATTGCTGTGAGAGCGGCGGCTAATTCCAATTCTATAAAATATTAAAATCATTTGGATCAATTCATCCCATTTTTATGGACAGCTCTATAAAGATGATTTTCACTTTCATACTGTCAAATAGCAATAATGTCACTAGGATCCATCCTAACTCAGCACCCAAAGGAATAGGAGTAGTCCCCCACCCCACATAACTAGTTTCCATCCTCGAATTTCATAAGGGCATCCCTACCAGTTTTTATTATAAATATAAAAAAGATAAAGGGCCCAGAACAAAATAATAACAGTTTAAATTTTCAAGTCTTGTGATGCTTCAACTAACATCCTAAGAACACAATTTATCCACACAATTCCAAGAAGCAACCGTTCAACTCCTTAAGGGGGAGTCATGATACAAACAGAATCAAATAATCAATAGCCATAGTGGTCAAACAAACAATCAACTATGGATAAACTCACAATACGCATAAAGATGAAGTGCTTTGGATGACTTGCAGGAAGTATCACAATCTACAAGGACATCCAAATTTGTAAATAACAACAGCAGCCAGCGTCAAAATCGATTAAAACAACATCGCTAAAGAGAACATAAACTACCAACTTAAAATTAAGTTATGAAAGACATAATACATAATACGATGATTCAGTTTTTCTTTCTCTAAATTCCTGTTACTATCCATTAAACAAACTCTACCTCACAGTGACAATATCATCAATCTTCAAAATCATCCGCACACATTCTGTTGCCAAGGTGATAGCACTCGTGCTTACAAGCAGTGGCTGCACCACATTCTCCTCAAGGATGTTTGTAATTTGACCTTTCCTCACATTGATTCCAGCATTTATCTCACCCTGAGCGTGACGATTCCTCAGCTCAGTAACAATCGCAATTGGGTTCAAACCAGCATTCTCAGCCAAAGTATAAGGTATGACTTCAAGCGCCTCAGCAAATGCTCGAATGCAATAACCCTCCATCCCATGCAACACCTTTGCCCAAGCACCCAATTGCCTCGACAACTCAATCTCTGGAGCACCACCACCGGCAATCAAAAACCTTTTAGCAACCAAACACCTAACAACACACAAAGCATCATGCAGACTCCTCTCAGCTTCATCAAGCACAAGCAGATTGGATCCACGAACAAGCACGGTAGTGGTCTTTCCCATATCCTTAATACCAGAAATCTTCACAATCTTTCCATCCCCAAGAGAAACTTCCTCCACAAGATCAGCATAACCCAACTTCTCCACACGAAAATGCTCAATATTAGCAATAGGCAAACAGTTAAGAGTCTTAGTAATGAACTCAATCTCATCTCGCTCAACATCTTTAATCACCAAAATCTTAGCTTTAGCAAGGTAATGCAAAGACAAATCAGTAACAGCATCTCTCAAAATACTCTTCTGAATCAACAACACATTACAACCAGTTGCCTTGATCTTCTTAATCATACCCAAAATATAACTCCTTTCTTCCTTCAAAATCCTATCCATCTGAGAATAATCACTCACCACAATGCTCTGTTCGATATCTGTTTTGGGAGGCGAAATTTGAAACTGAATCACAGCAATTTTAGCATTCTCCATTCGGGTAGGTCCACCAGCGGCGTGGCTAACCTTCTTATCGAACACCAAACCCTTCACAAGCTCGGTATCATCGACGGTTCCACCGAGCTTCTTCACGATCTTGACGTCACGGAGATCGACCATTTCGGGTTTGGCAGGGTCTACAACGGAGAGGACTGAGTCAACGGCGATGGGAGCGAGGAGGGAGGAGTACTGGCTTACGACCTTGCTATTAAGAGAAGTGCTAGCGGATTTGACAAGAGAGTCGCGGTCGGAGAGCTCGACAGGAACGGCCATGGCGGTGAGGACGTCGACGGCCTTGACGGAGGCTTTGTAGAGAGAATCTGAGATGACGGTAGGATGAATACCGTGAGAGAGGAGGAGGAGACATTTTTCGAGAAGCGCGCCGGCGATGACGACGACTGTAGTAGTACCGTCACCGGCGGCTGAATCTTGAGATTTGGAAAGTTCGACGAGCATCTTAGCAGCGGGTTGGAGGACTTTCATCTTGTTGAGGATGGTGGCGCCGTCGTTTGTTATAATGACCTCGTCGGAAGAAGTGGAGATCATCTTGTCCATACCTTTGGGACCGAGACTAGTGCGAACAGCGTTGGCGACGGAACGTGCGGCGATGATGTTAGCTTGACGGACGTCATCCTTGCGCTTGTTGTCGACGTAGGATTCAGTCTTTGAAGAACGGTGTTGAGGAATCGCCATTGATGATGATTAAGAGCAAACCCTAATATGAGTAAAGGAAAAGTAACGTGAAATGAGTGTTTCAGTTCAGAGTGTGTGAAGTGAAGAAGAAGCTTCTTAGAGTTGGGATTTTTTTTCGAATTATATAAAAGAAATGAGGGTTTTGGTTTTTACAGTTTGTGTGTATTGCCTTGCTTTTTCTATGCCTTCTTCACTCATTCTACCCAAATGTAGGGAGTCTCCTTTTATTTATTTTTTTATTACTATTTTTGTTAGAATAAATTCTTCTACTATCTTACTTCATTCTTTTTTTTTTCTTTCTTTTTTCACATAAAACAGCTTAAATCACTTCACTCATAATGGAATTTAATTTGTATCCAGCAACCACTAGTGTAAAGATATTTATACTAGAGGTCAATTATAATAGATAGATTCTTAAAAATATTTAACTTTAATTATATATATTTTAAATGCACATCAATGAAATAGATAAAAAAAAATTTATTAATTTTTTTTATTCAAAAATCATATCAATTGTGTTTTGTGATTGATTGACAATATATCAAAATTAATCTTTTAATAAATAATTAATAAATTACAAAAGATGAAAAATCAAAAGTTTGGTGACAAATCCTCTGTATAGTTACTTTTACTAAAAAAAAAGGAACATGCATGTTTGTCTCTCATTAAACTCAACCAAAAAATGAATGATACTGATAATACAGTACTGTTTCAACGACTAGTTGCAAGTCTAGTTCAATTATAACATTTGAATGCTACAAATTAGAAATCCATGTAGACACTTGTAAAATAATTGCGATTTGGCCCTCTTACACAAAAAGAAAAAAAAATAGATTAAAGAAATAGAAGCCTTCACAAAAGGCCTTATATCATTCGAAGGTGGTGATAAGACGACTTGGATGAACAATCAGATCTATATTATATTGGAATGAACTAATCGGAGGTTTCACATTGAGTAGTTAGAGACATGACTACAACCGATATAAAATAAAACACCCATGTTGGGTTGCCTCCCAACCCTCCTATATAATTTTCGTTCAGCATACTATTTTTGTAGTAGATTTAATATCATCCTAAAAAACATTTTTATTTTTGGAGCACCATATACTTAAAGTAACCACAAACTTTTAAAATAAGACGCAACTTGATCTAACACATAAAACTCCTCATAAATATTATCCCATAAATCCAATTTGGCCCAATACACACAAATCTCCGTACATGTGTGGGAGTCTCCACACTTTCCTCACACAAGCTTTAATTCGTAATACACTTAACGATCTTCTTCCATAAATAATATCGAGCGGGGGAAACCATATCACTCTTGTCACATAAAAGTCACTAACATGGTGAGTCATCTTCGTCTTCCAAGTCAAACTCCAATTTTGATATAAATGGTGGTGATCCACAACTCAAAATATATTCGAATACAACATATATCTCATTTTAATTGAACATGTACAAGGAAAACCAATCATCGAGATTAGTATATCAATATTTATATAAATAAATATCAACACTTGAACAACTTTTTTCACCGATACATAATCAAAGATACAATGTTATTAACAATTAAATATATCTTAAATTTGTAGCAATTTCAATCAATTTATATTATTATTAATTATTATTTTGTATTTTGGTATTTTCTTACGTTTTTTTTAAGTTTTAAACAAGAGTATATGAGTAATTTATTTATTTTAATTTAAAAATAGGTTATTTAAAAGTAGGAAGTGCAAAGAAAAAAAGTCACGATAAAA
Source organism: Cicer judaicum (assembly GCA_037974835.1). NCBI lineage: Eukaryota > Viridiplantae > Streptophyta > Magnoliopsida > Fabales > Fabaceae > Cicer > Cicer judaicum. Next base: position 485,855 of record JBBPBS010000633.1, on the reverse strand, counting down.
GGAAGGAGGAGTTAGGGATACAAAAGCTGCGTGGTTAGTGCAGCACCTCATAACTCCTAAGTCACAACCACCACCACCATGCCACTAATGCCGATGCGAATTCGAGTATCATACTCCGGTATTTTCAGACTCGCAACTCGCCGTCATATCCTCATACCACCAACACGCTTTTCATTTCCTTCTACTTCTACTTCTACTTCCACTCTCACTTCCACAACCACAAACCTTCGCCTTCGCCTTTCATCCTCTTCACCCGCTTTCAGGCACAAAACCCTTGCTGTGCCCTTTTTGCATCAGCAAAGTTCCACTTACGGTCGTTTTGCATTTCGTGACGTCTCCAGTGATGATTCTGACCTCGAAATTGCTTCTTCTCACTCACATGCTCGCCCTCAACCTCAACAACAATTGGTTAGCTTCATCTTCTTACTCTTTTATTTTCCTTTTCACATTCTTATTACTATCAAAATAACTGTTATGTTATTTAGCCTGTTACTCATTTCTACTCAGTATAGAGTAGATTGAATTGAATTGAATAAAATTTGGTCAATTTTGATTCATGTGTATACTTATTTTTGTAGCACTGAAACTTCTGATTGAAAATTTGTTCCAATGTAGACGGACACTAACACTTTGATTATATTTTTCTCATATTAGTACTGGTGCCGACTTATCATTGTCATGTCTGGTGTGTGTCGGTGTCGTGCTTCATTTATATTTATCAGTCTTAGTGTTTTACTACTTGTTAGGGTGATTCAACTCTCGAAAACATTGATGCCTGGAGATGGAAACTTTCCATGCTTCTTCGCAATAAAGACGAGCAAGAAGTTGTGTCCATTGAGAAAAAGGATCGCCGTGATTTTCTCCAACTTGAAACTTTAGCTACCAGGATGGGTTTATATAGGTATCTTAACTTTTCCATCCTCACATTCTCTCACATTTTATTTTATTAAGTAATCATATTATTATTATTATATATATTTTTTTACTTTGGCAGTCGACAGTATGCAAAAGTTGTTGTCTTTAGCAAGGCACCTTTGCCAAATTACCGCCCTGATCTCGATCATATGCGTCCCCTGAGAGAGGTATTACTTTGCATCAAAGGTTTCCTTTCTGTTTTTTGAATTATTGCATAAAGGAACCATAGCCAAAATGAAGTATGCTGAACATCATTCCCAATATTTTCAAATTTTAACTATGTTTCTATATATTAAGTTGACCGTTCTGAAAATTATTCGAAAATGAAAGTTTTTTTTTATTTGAGCTTGGTGTCCTTCAAGTGTCAAGCCATAGTTGACTGTCAACTAAGTGACCAGCATTTTACTGTCAACGTTTTGGGATGGAAATGGGAGGAGACAATATTGTAGGTAGGGATGAGAGAGGTGTAGGTTCATAATTGGTGAGGTATGGTAAATAAATGGATGAATTGTTTTCATTGACGACACATCATCATTTTAATGATGTGGCAAAATAGGTGATTTGATGCCAATCAATTGTTTCGTGACTCAGATTTTATAGATTATAATAGATCCCTAGCAGTAAACAGTGCTAATAAATACGAACAGAGAACAATCTTAATGTTTTCAGCTTTTAACACTGCAAAATTGAGTTGTTTGCCAAATTATCTATTCTATCTTGCTTGTGTGATTGGCTACCTTTTCTATGTTCTGCAGGTAAGCATACCATACGGTATTCATAGAGAAGTAGATACTCATCTCCTTGCTCACCTTTCACACAAGGCTACAAATAGATTAGGATCTTTGGATGATTCCTTGCACAGATCCAGTAATGATGGAAGCATTCCTGGTGACAAAGGAATTTTTGAGCATGTGGAGCCCATGAGCCATAATAGTGTTGTCAAAGAGAAAATCCTTCAACGAAGAGGCTTGCAAATGCGTCAGCAACAACAAGGCTGGCAGGTTTTTTGTCTTTCTGGTCTAAACTTTGAAGTGCATCTCATTTGCCATTACAGTTTCAGTTGTTTCAGTAATTTCAGTCTATAGCATATTCTTATTGTGTGAATAATTGAAAATATATATTATAAATTTTTTATAGTCAGGAATATTTTTAGGTTCAGCCTTGATTCTTTTAGTCTGGCCATATTTTTATCGTTGGAGTCATATATTTTAATCTGGCCATGTAAAAACAAATATCTTTTATGTAAAACTCTTGGACAGAGGCACAAAGCGGAGTGCCTGACCCCAAAATTGCTACACTAGGATGACCACTTTACTGAAGACTGCAATATAAGTTAAATAATTTGTATTATAATGTACATATATAAATACCCAAAAAGAAAAGATGCATAAAATGAAATGCATATTTATAATTAATAATAAGAGAACAATGGTAGCAGAGAACATGTAGGGGGGCAAAATAAAATAGTCATAAGATCACGCAAAAATGGAACAGAGAGACGAGAAGGTGAAAACAAAATAGAGATAGAGGAAATGCAGATGAGGAAGGGCACATGTCTTTTTTCTACTAAAAAAGCTTGGGAAGTAGGTTTGCCCTAGCTTGGAAGGAAAAGGACAGCATTGACTGGAAACAATGCCAATGATCAATGGATGTTGGTGATTTCATCAAAACAGGGGACAGAGCAGTTGTGTCATGTGAGTACAACTTTAGACAAGGTTTTCAATTCTGAAATTTGTTCTGGTGAGAAAAAAGAGGGAAATCGCAAGATCCAACCTAAAAAGTTGTTTGACAACTAAAAATGGGGACAAAGAAAAGATTTTGCCTCCACTTTAGTGTAAATTTAACAATACATTTTTAGTAGAGAGCAAAGCTATTGGTACATTAAAGCAATTATGGCAATTTGATTATTTAATTGTAAATTTTTCCCAACATGTTGATTAATCAAGGTTGGTTGAATATTCTAGATCTATATTTGATAGTTAAAATTCACATTTTATGATTTCTAACCTTGATATATCATGATGTCAGCTGTTTATTGATATTTTCTCTAAGTAAAAATTTATATACTTGAATGTTTTTTGTCATTGTCTTATCCTTTAGAAATGTTATAACATATGCTGGTGTATCCATAGGAATCTCCTGAAGGGACAAAGATGCTTGAATTTCGTAGTAGTCTTCCTGCATTCAAAGAGAAAGATGCATTTTTGAAAGTCGTTTCAGAGAATCAGGTGAAAAATGAATAAATGGTTCTATTTTTGATTTGTAATTTATTATTACTCTCCTTATGATTTATTTACTTCTATAAAAGAAAAGCCAAGTGAAAAAAGGTTTTAGAATATGATGGCCATGTATCATCCTTTTTATAAAAGGTGCCAATGCCATTGTATAACTTACTATCTTCTTGGGAATTGATGTCAGTTTTTCTTACTTATCCAAGATGCTGATTGTCTTTGATAAATTGGGATATTAATTATTATCTAAAATAGAAATTTTTTATGCTCAACTAACACCAGTTATGTCTTATGCAAAATTTTAATCTCTATTTTCATAGCGTTCAGCACATCACTGTTGTATTACATTGCATATTGATATATGTGGAGCTGCTGCATGGACACAACCTAGATTGCATATTGAATCTTGTGGGCATGTGTAATATTAGGATGAAGGGGTGGAATACAAAAAATGACAAGCATGGAGATTTATAGACACTATAATCCACTTTTTTGGACAATCATCAAACAAATGTAACAAATTTGGGCATAGGTTATAACTTACAAATTAAATAAGAAATAATACAATAGAGTTTAGTAAAATTTAAGCTACATTATCTTTTGCTATGTTACAGTAGTCTGAAGCAAACAATAAATTGATTCACTCATAGCTTCTGAGCAAATTATAATTTATAATGGGTAACATATGTGGCAATAGTATCTATGTAGGTCTATATCTTGTCGAGAATATGAATCCCAATATGCTTGTGCTGATGAATGATAATTTGTGTTAATTCGTATCATCGTTAATGAAAATTTGCAGGTCATTGTTGTCTCAGGTGAAACTGGTTGTGGTAAGACCACACAGCTTCCTCAATATATATTAGAATCTGAGATAGAAGCTGCACGTGGAGCTCTATGCAACATAATTTGTACTCAGCCTAGAAGAATATCTGCTATATCTGTTTCTGAAAGAGTTGCAGCCGAACGCGGGGAAAAATTGGGAGAATCTGTTAGTTTCTGGTCCTTTTTAGCTTGCTGATGCTTGAACTATTTCAACTTATATGCTAACTGATTAACATAAATCCTTTGCATATTTTTCATTCTGAAAGGTTGGTTATAAAGTTCGTTTGGAGGGTATGAAAGGGAGGGATACTCGTCTTCTTTTTTGTACCACAGGTGTTTTATTGCGGAGACTACTTGTGGATAGAAGTTTAAAAGGTGTAACTCATGTTATTGTTGATGAAATTCATGAACGTGGAATGAATGAAGGTAACTATATAATTGTTTCATTCCAATATTGTCGTTACATTTAATATGATAGCATGAGGCTTACCACTGGCTTTCACCTTTGTCAGATTTTCTTCTCATTGTCCTGAAAGATCTTCTCCCTCGTCGGCCTGATTTGAGATTAATTCTGATGAGTGCAACTTTAAATGCTGAGCTATTTTCTTCCTACTTTGATGGTGCCCCAACTATGCATATACCTGTAAGCTCAGGATACTCATTTCTGCATCTTAGTTAAAGTCCAATCACTGCCATGCCTTCCCAATATATCTTACTATTGTTGTATTTCTGCAGTCATATAAATTGTTCTGATGTGATTCATTCGTTAACTTGTCAATGATTAGTGATGTTTCATTTTTTATGGACATAGCGAATTTTCTCTCTTAATACTGATTATAAATTTTATAAGCTTTTCAAAATTAAATCATAATTTAGCAGTTCAGCGATTTAGCTGTTGAAACAAAAGCTTCTGTTGGACTTATTTGGCATATTAACAATTTTAGTAAGATGGCAAACTGACAGCCAGCTTACTTTTCGGCTTATCATTCCATGAACTAGTATATGAAATTTCACAATTTTCTGCTTTCTATGACTCTATGAGTAAACATTTGCTTACAGATGATGGGAAATGATAGGGTAAACTTATTTTCCTTTTATGTTTTTGGTACATGTGCAATATCTAGGGATTTACATTTCCAGTTCGAGCACATTTTCTTGAGGATATTCTGGAAAGGACTGGATATCGTTTGACTCCTTATAATCAAATTGATGACTATGGTAAAGATAAAACATGGAAAATGCAGAAACAAGCTCAGTCTTTCAAAAAAAGAAAGAGCCAGATTGCTTCTGCTGTTGAGGTACACAAGTTGAGCTGGAAAGGTTTTATTTGCTTTGCCTTTTTTTGGGAGGTTAATTTTTTGATTAATTCTGTTTTGTCTATGATTTTGCATAGGATGCATTAGAGGTTGCAGACTTTAAGGGTTATAGCCTACGCACTCAGGAGTCATTGTCCTGCTGGAGCCCCGACTCAATTGGTTTCAACCTTATCGAACATGTTCTTTGCCACATTGTTAAGAATGAAAGGGCAGGTGCTGTTTTGGTTTTTATGACTGGTTGGGATGATATAAACTCTTTGAAGGATCAACTTCAAGCTCATCCTTTGTTGGGTGATCAGAGCCGAGTATTACTTCTTGCATGCCATGGCTCTATGTCCAGCTCAGAGCAGGTGACCTTGCTAGTAATAGACTGAAAAATCATCACAGTAAATGTTACTTGTTGTTATCTAGTTTACAATTTAATAGTATCTATTGTGTATTTTTTTAATTAAAATATTGGGAATAATGATTCTCTTAAGCTGATTGAAATTAAGTACTCTGTAAAATTGGGTGCTGTGTTATTGGTTTCTGCGAACACTATATCAGTTTGTCCAAGAAAAGTAAAGACACTTTAATATCAAACTTAAAAACAAACTTGTAGAGTATCTTGTTAAACATGAGTTTAGCCTCCAATTCTTCACTCTTTTGGCCAATTGATTATGGTGGCTGCTCATCCACCCCCCAATGTTTACTCAATGTGTAAAAAATGCTACTGGATTTGAGCTTCCGGTAAATCATTAATCCTATTTTTTCACTACTGTATTGAGTTTTGTTTCACTACCGGATCCTAGAATCCGGGAAAATGCCGAGAATTGTGGAGAGCTGGAAGCGCATCCACCATATGTTCATGAATTAGTATAGTAACATATTTAGTGTTTAGTTGAATGGGTGGTTATAGCAGATCACTTTGTAGCACCGACACTTATGATCAAATGCGTGTCTAGTGTCCGACACAGATATGATGCCAACACATGTTTTTACATTCAATTAATTTATTTTCTCAAATTATGAGCGGTGACGATGTGTCAATGTCGTGTTCGGTGTTTGTGTCAGTGCTTTATAAGCAGATCGTACTAACAGACCACACTGTTATGTTAGTTACAAGACATCACTTTGAGCTTCTAAAGGCTCTCCCACTGTATAAGTAGTCAGTGTACCATACTGAAATGTCAAGAATCATTTCATTGATTTCTCTCATCAGAGACTCTTTGATCTCTCTCAGATCTAGCATTCCTCTTTCACTTTCTTTTAAATCTTACAGGGGATTTCTTACCATACTAAATTTTTGTACTTTGATTGAATGAATAACATCTATCTATATATTTAATTTCATTTATTCATTCAATATATCATATAGTGAATTTTTTTTGCATTCCTGTTTTGCCTTGCAGAAGTTAATATTTGAACATCCTGAAGGAGGGGTGAGGAAGATTGTTCTGGCTACTAATATGGCCGAGACTAGTATTACCATCAACGACGTTGTCTTTGTGGTTGATTGTGGAAAAGCAAAAGAGACATCATATGATGCGTTGAATAACACTCCTTGTTTGCTTCCAGCTTGGATCTCAAAAGCTGCTGCCCGACAGGTATGTGATTGCTCAAATTAGTATCGTGAATCTGGATTATTGAAGACTATTTATCTATTTCCTTTCAAAAGGAAGATAGTTAGATTAAGGGCCTTTTTTTATAGGTTAACATTATGTGAAAGTTAACATTATGGTATGTGATACACAAGGTATTTTAACATATATACTACAGAGGTCAGAAGATGATGAAAGTGATAAACAATATGCAGATAACCTATTCAGTTTTTTTGAGATACAACCTATTTGGTCATTTTAAGATATTTTCTTTTAAAAAAATTAGATTGAAGTAATGTGTCAATTGTAAATAGATGCTCATTCCTAGTGCTTTTAGTGGATCGGTGTAGTTGGATCATGAATGGATGTTAACATGTGATTTTTGCTATCAAGTTGCCCTATATCTTTTGAGGATTTGAGCTGCGGAATATGACTGTTATCTGTGAACAGCTTCATAATGTATTCTTTAACATATTATTCTTTTGGTTTAAAGTTTGGGTTGTCTGGTTGCTTAGAAAATTCTTGTTTTTTCTTCTTTAGAGGAAAGGAAGGGCTGGTCGTGTTCAACCTGGCGAATGCTACCATCTTTATCCCAGACACGTTTACAATGCTTTTGCTGATTATCAATTGCCAGAGCTTTTAAGAACACCTTTGCAGTCCTTATGTCTACAAATAAAGAGTCTACAACTTGGAAGCATCTCTGAGTTTTTATCTAGTGCTCTGCAGCCACCAGAGCCTCTATCGGTAAAATTCATTGCACATGTTTTTGGAACTTGAACTAAAATATGAGGTTGTTTGGAATTATTTTCAATGAAACCGTGTGCTGATTTAAGACATTCTTCATCTTGTATAAGAGTTGATTTATTCAACTTACTATGTTGTCAATTAATTTCATTGTGCAGGTCCAAAATGCTGTTGAATATTTGAAGATTATCGGTGCCTTAGATGAGAATGAAAATTTGACAGTTCTTGGTAATAGAACTTGTACTTTTCTGCATCTTGGTCTCAGCTTATCCTGCCATTTTTCTATCAACTCATGGCATTGGTCTTCCCAAGCCTTTTCTTATGCATTATTTTGATTAATTTCAAGCGTCACTGCAAATATTGTGTTGTCAATTTTCAGGGCGCAAGTTGTCGGTGCTTCCCGTAGAGCCCAAGCTTGGCAAGATGCTCATCTTGGGAGCTATTTTCAACTGTTTGGATCCCATATTGACTGTTGTTGCTGGGCTTAGTGTAAGAGATCCATTTGTTATGCCTGCTGACAAGAAGGGGGTAAGTTATTTCATGTATTTGTGCTGCTTTGTTTATTATATTGGGCCTATAAAACATGCACTGAGAATTAGTTGATCCCATTGAATAAACATGGATTCATATATATATATATATATTTGCAGGAATGTTACTTATATTGGTTTTATTTTTATATTAAAATATCATCGTCTTGTTCATTATTTGCTTGGGATCATATTAACTTTGCTATGTGTAAGTTAGGTAGAGAAGGTCTGGCTTTGTATTTGTCATTCTCATGAACGCATCCCTAGACAAGTGGTTCTATGACTAACACCCCCCCTTCAATGAAGAGCCCTTTGAGCTTGAAGCATTAACCTCATTTCCGCTCTACCTTATGCTTAGATTTTAACTTATATTTTGAGAAGAATGGGGGAACAAGGATGAATCTCTAGACCACATGGTCATGGAGGGATTTGATAAAATATTATGAACCGACTATCCCATAAGCTAAATTTGTTAAGAGAAGGCAAGGCACATGAATTGTTTCATACTAAGATTACTTTGTACTTTCTATGCAGCTTGCAGAGTCTGTCAAGGCCCAGTTTGCTGCTCGTGATTATAGTGATCATCTTGCCCTTGTCCGGGCCTATGATGGTTGGAAAGATGCCGAAGCACAGAAAGTTGGTTATGAGTACTGTTGGCGAAATTTTCTTTCTTCTCAAACACTGAGGGCTATTGATTCTCTTCGAACACAATTCTTTCACTTGCTCAAAGATATTGGTCTGGTTGGCAACAATTCTGAAACCAACAATAAATGGCATAATGATGTGCATATGCTTCGGGCAGTTATCTGTGCGGGTTTGTTTCCTGGAATATCCTCTATTGTGGTAATCCCCTTACGAGTCCTTTTCAATTCTGTGATACTTCAATTTTAGCTTTCACTTTTTCAAATTTGTTCTGGCTCTGATGCATGTTGAATTGCTCTGTCTGCAGAATTCGTTTTCTATCTATACTCATGAAAGTAACTTACCTGCATATAACACACATTCATGCGCACATGCAATAGCAAATATGGGCCAGATGGGGGTTACATATTTGCTTCCCATAATTCTCAAAGTTCAACTTTGTTTCTAATTTCAATGTCAACTATATTGGTCTCCGTTTTAAAAGTGATTCCATTTAGTTCCCTTAATTTCTTTGTTGATGTTGCGCTTTTTTTAATCAATGACATATCATATCCTCATCAGCAAACAACAAAAAATAAACTTTTGATTACCTCCAATATCACATCAGCAAAAAACGAAGATAAAGAAAGAAGTAAAGGAGGAGCATTGCCATATCAACTGTATGATATAACTGGAGGAATTGATTACATTGATATGAAAATGGTGGATGTGACTGTAACATTGCAATTAGGAGGGCATAAATGCATCTTTGTTAAAATTAGGACTACTGATATTGTAATTTAAACACATTTGTGTATATATTGTGTAACATCCGTAAGTGTTGTGTGTTTGGATATGTACGTGTTAATCTCATTAAGATATATTATGGACAGTTTATTGTCTGTCGTGTTTTATATGTAAATTAGTTGAATTTTCTTATATAATTCTTTTTGATGTGAGGTTGTGCAAATTGTTATGCAGATATTGTTAAAATTAGGACTACTGATATTGTAATTTAAACTCATTTGTATACATATTGTGTAACATCTGTAAGTGTTGTGTGTTTGGATATGTACATGTTAAACTCATTAAGATATATTATGGACAGTTTATTGTCTGTCGTGTTTTCTATGTAAATTAGTTGAATTTTCTTATGTAATTCTTTTTGATGTGAGGTTGTGCAAATTGTTATGCAGAATAAGGAAAAGTCAATAGCATTGAAAACAATGGAGGATGGTCAGGTTCTTCTGTATGCTGTAAGTTTCTTTTTCCAATATCCGATGTTTTCATCAATCCTTGTATGATTTTGATGAAGTTTTGTTTGAGGGAAGATATAATCCATTGAAGTTCTAAAATTTTGGTGCTGCATGTGTAGAACTCAGTAAATGCTCTGGTACCCAAAATTCCATACCCATGGTTAGTGTTTAATGAAAAGGTTAAAGTGAATACAGTATTCCTCAAGGATTCAACGGCCATATCTGATTCCATGCTGCTCTTATTTGGCGGGAACATATCCAAAGGTGGACTAGTAAGTTCCTACTGTTTTTTCTTCACATTTTTCCTCAATTAGTTGTTCTTTATTGTATGTACCTGTTGCTTCCTTCTGACTACTCATTGTGTTGTAACATATGGTGAATGTACGATTCTTTTGACAGGATGGGCACCTGAAAATGTTGGGAGGGTATCTGGAATTTTTCATGAAACCAGAGTTAGCCAAGACTTATTCAACTTTAAAGAGGGAACTGGAGGAACTGATACAGAAAAAAGTAAGTTCAACTTTATGGCCAGAGCTTAAAACTTTGATCCTTATCAAGGGAATAATTCAGTAGTGTATCCACATTTTTCCCTCAATTTTCAATATCTCTTCAAGTCCTTGACACAATTACTTTATGCTCTGTATGTTATGCCAGCTTCTGGATCCAATGTTTGATACACAATCGCAAAATGAGCTTCTTTCAGCTGTAAGATTGTTGGTATCCGAGGACCATTGCGATGGCAGATTTGTTTATGGTCACCAGGTCCTACCACAAATTAAGAAGGCAACAAACTCCAAAAGTGGTGTTGGAGTCGAGGATGACAATTCTAAAAATCAGCTTCAAACATTTCTTAACAGGGGTCGACATGGATTACCAACTTACAAAACACGGCAGCTGATAAACAACCAATTCCGTTCTACTGTCATATTCAATGGCTTGGATTTTGTTGGCCAGCCATGCAGCAGTAAGAAACTAGCAGAAAAATCTGCTGCTGCTGAGGCTCTTCTATGGTTAAAAGGGGATAGCCATTCATCTGGTGATATTGACCATGCATCTGTGCTTTTGAAGAAAAGCAACAAGAAAAGTAGGAAAAAATCATTTAGTAGCAGTTAAATAGAGTTGAATTACCTTTACAATACCTATGTTGGGTAGGTTTGTTTGATCGGGTCCTACACCAAGGCTTGTCTATGGTCACGGTGCAATGGATTCGGGGATGATTTCAACAGCAAGTGTACAGAGCTATTAGCTAGGGATCTTGAATCTGAAAGGTACAGGTCTGAGCCCTTGTTTTTGAAACGGGTGATTGTATCCAAAGTCCACCTAAATTTGGAGCACATTTCAAGAAGTGTATTTCTACAATTGCTTTTGACTAAATCTGACCCAGAGCATAGTCTGCTGTCTGAGCAGCTATTGTACTTACAAATAATTTATGAAAATTAGTGGGAGTAAGCAGCTGAAATTCATATCCACATGCTAATGATGTGTTTGGTTCTGCACTGCTCTTGTGGGCAGAGAAATATACAAGGGGATTGACTCGCAATACTTTAAAGAGCATTTCTAAGATGTTGTAGTTGCTTACATAATCAAGTCAGCTGATCATCTAGTTATAATATAGAACATGTATTTACAAGTACAATTATTTTTACACTCAAGCTAAGAGGGTTACGGTGTTTGTTACACCTCCTGAGATGGATTATTTTCATGCTGATATCTTAAGCTATAAGAGATAACTTATGAATAGGGTGATTTGATAAAATTCAATATCTGAAGAAAAACAAGAGAACTCAGTTGTTCTCAATTTTTTCCCTGTAGAACAATGAGAACAATTTTTTTAACATTTTTCATGTCCACATAGACACATATCATACAACGAGGACAAATTTATTATATTTTCCGCCCACCAAGACCATATTTGAGTGCATGCTAGCTAAATACACGTCCTTATTTATTACATGAATTATCCTGCATAAGTTATTGCTTTCACACAAAATGAATTATGGAGCCATATCCCATTACACAAATAAATTAAAAGGATTATAGAGCAATATCTAATAATAAAAACAAAACGGATTATAGATGTATATCTCGAGGTTAATATCTTAAACACAACAATTAGAATCAAATTAATGGACGAAGTCATCCATTTTTGTGCCATTACTACATTTGACCATACATTTAGTAACATAACAAATTACTACACCTTAAGTTACATATTCAGAATAATTTAGAATAGTATTGTATAATTCATATGCATTTTATTGGCTGGATCCAACTAGTGATAAGATTTATTAAAATTTCATTTCATTTGACAAAAATAATGGATTAAACGGATATGGTTTTGTGTGGTTTCACAAGTTTTTGTCCCCTTTCATGAGTGTTAGTCGTAATTATTTAAGTTTGTTAATAGAGTTGTTGGGATACTTAATCCGCATATTTGCTTATTTTATTTTTTCTATAGTTTTAATTTCTTTTTATTTGATTATTTTAGTAGAAGACATATGATATTTGTCTATGGTTCCAAGACTATTCTACTAAAATGAAAGACTAATCACTTATGTGCTTTTTTTTTTTGAAACATAATGAAACAATTTCACATCTCATTATAAGGTGTCACTGGTCAAAACAAATATTGTTTGCTTTTCTTTAAAGTTTGATATTTAATTCGTATGATTTCAGGTACGTACCATTTTACGAGTGGTTGAAAAGAAATATTATTGATGCAAATGAGAATATGATTGTACATATGTTGGTCTTCTATTATGAAATATGCAGAGTTAGAAATAAAAAATATTTTGAGGGGACCAATGTTGATATGACCACCATTGTTAAAAGGCACATGAATCTGATGTTAATTTTAACAATATTAGTGCGGTGTTAATGGAGGCGCTAAATCGAAGTCCCAATTTATTTATATTGATGTTCGTTGAACATCCATATTTAGTGGTTGTTATAAGCTTAATCTTGGTGCAACATGTCCGATAAATGAGGGTATTGGTGTTGTAGTGAGAGACTTTGATGGTGTAGTAGTTGTTGAGAAGTTATTTCATTACCAAATTCAGATGTGGTGGAAACTTTAGCTATGTGGAAATGTTTGAAATTTGCTAAAGATATATCTTTCTTGAATCTTATAGCGAAATCAGATGTTTTAAAAGTGGTCATGACGTTGAATACTTGTCAACAATCTTTCTACTATGTTGGTTTAATTATTGGAGATTGTATTAATTTAAATATTTATTTTTATAGTTTAAATTTTTTTACATGTGAGGCGAGATCAACCAAATTACTCATTATTTAACCAAATATATTATTTATAATTTAGATTGTACCTAGATTGAAGATACTCTATTTTGTATTTATCATGTCTAGATTTTGTTGACATATTTTCTTTAATGGTATTATCATTGACATAAAAAAAAAATTCCAATAAAAATTCGTTACTATACTATAACACCTTACCTTTGTATGATTATTCAAAAACTCTGACATAAAACAATGGTCGTTTTTTAATTTTACATTGATAATATTTGATATTTAAATTTTTTATTTTAACATTTATATTTAGAAAATTATATGGAAATAACAATATTGTCTACAAAATACTCTAATAACATAAATATAAAAAGAGGAAATAATAAAGAGTTTATTAGAAATAAACATGAATTATCACTGTCAGCATGTTTCAATTGTCACACTACTAATTATAACTACTCTTACCATAGTGAGGCAACAAATTTTTAGTAGGAAACAACTTTACACTAATTACTAATTGTACAAATCTTTTAATTCCAATAACAAATTATAGACAAAATTATATCCAAATCTTTTATCACTTTTTCCTACAAAATGACTATATATCCTAATTTAAGTTGTAAATATTGGTAAAATGTCTATGAAAAAAGAAAGAAAAAAAAGATTTACTAGTAAACAATTATAAAAATATAAGTACCTAGGTGAAAAAAATAAAAAATGATAAAAATAAATCAGATAAACAAGTTCTATAAATATAAATTTAAGTTTTTTGACAGGATAAAAACTTTTATAAATATTAAATACGGTTTGTTCGACTTTTAACCTTATAAATAGGTTGGAGCAGTACCAATTAAACATATCCTTCCTTGGGTTTCAAGACTGTGGTTGCTTCATCAGTGGGACAATCGATACAGAGGTGTGTCCTCTCAAACCCTAATCGCTTGAATTAGATATCTCTTTTTCTCCTCTCAATTTTCAATCTTCTGCATTTATCGATTCCACCGGTGTTTGCCGTTCATATTTTTGAGGCAATTTCTTTTATTTATCATTGGTTGCGACGTTGACGGTAACGGTAACATCCAGTTCTTGAAATTCAATCAATGACGCTCAATTTCTATGATTATTCAAACCCTAGAAATCTTTATTTGAATTGCTGCCATAAAAAAGATGATCGCATAGTCACAAGAAAGAGAGACGGTGATATAAAATAAAATATAAAGCTTTCCGTTTCCGTTCCTTTTCTTGAAATTCAACCAAGAACGCCTTATCTCTATGAATCTTGGTCATTCGAACCCTATAATTCTTATTTGAATTGGTGCCGTTAAATGATGACAATGAAGTCAAGACTTTGTTATTTGGATTCATGTTTCTGCTATCCATGATCTGAATATAAAAGAGATATAAATCTCTCTATTTCACTTTCAACCCATTATCCTTTGGTTTCTTATCTATTGATTCTCTGTCTCCAAAACTGTTTTGGACACAAATGTTTTGGGGTAGGTTTTGGTTTGCATCGTTAACGTATTATAGTTGATTATCTAAGAATGTATAATCTTGATAATTCTTGACTGAGAAGGTTGAAAAAAATTCAAAAGTTGCAATATGTACGGTTTAGACAAGTCCACTGCTGTGTTTGAATGACCCAAAAGTGAGATAGATTTTTTATTCTAAATGTGGCTTTCAATATGAATTTTTTCTTTATATGAAATGAAGTTGAGATAATATTTTTGGAAGACCTGAAATTTAATTACGAGATGAAATCATGACCTGAAATGTGGCTTGAAATATGAATTTTTTATTCATATGAAATTGAGATGGTATTTTTGGATGATCTGAAATTTAATTATGAGATAGATTGTTGACCGTAAATGTGGCATTTGAGATGAATTTTTTATTTATATGAAATAAATTTGAGAATAACATAATTACGAGATGAATTCTTGATCCAAAATGGGGCTTGTAATATGAATTTTTTATTCATATGAAAAGAACTCGAGATAGAATGTTTGAAAGACCCGAAATTTATTTACGAGATAAATTCTTGACCCAAAATATGGCTTGAAATATGAACTTTTTATTTGTATGGAATACATTTGAGAATTTGAGATAGTATGATTGGAAGACCCAAAATTTAATTACGAGATGAAATTTTGACCAAAAACATGGCTTGCAATATACATTTTTTATTCATATGAAATTGAGATGGTATTTTTGGATGATCCAAAATTTAATTATGAGATAGATTCTTGACCGTAAATGTGACATTTGATATGAATTTTTTATTCATGTGAAATGAAATTGAAAATTTGAGATAGATTGTGATTCGATGACCCAAAATTTAATTATGAGATGAATTTTTTACTCCAAATGTAACTTGCAATATGAATTTTTTATTCATATGAAATTAAATTTAGATAGTATGTTTGGAAGACCCGAAATTTAATTACGATATGAATTCTTTACTCAAGATAGTATGAATCTTGGTCATTCGAACCCTAGAATTCTTATTTGAATTGATGCCGTAAAATGATGACAACAAAGGCACAACTTTGTTATTTGGATTCAAGTTTTTGCTATCCATGATTTGCTTCATTCGAACGCCAAATATAAAAGATATATAAATCTCTCTTTATTTCATTTTGAACACAATATCCTTTGGTTTCTGATCTTTTGATTCTCTTATACTATTAAGCAAACATTCTTTGTCTCCAAAAGTGTGTTTGACACAAATGTTTTGGGGTAGGTTTTGGTTTGCACATTAACGTATTATAGTTGATTATGTATAATCTTAATGATTCTTGACTGAGAAGGTTGATAAAAATTCAAAAGTTGCAATATGTGCCCTTAGACAAGTCCATTGCTATGCTTGGATGACCCAAAAGTGAGATAGATTCTTGATTCATAATGTGATTTTCAATATGAATTTTTTATTCATATGAAATAAATTTGAGAATAACAGAATTACGAGATGAATTTTTGACCCAAAATGGAGCTTGTAATATGAATTTTTTATTTATATAAAATGAAATTGAGATAATATGTTTGGAAGACCCGAAATTTAGTTATGAGATGAAATCATGACCTGAAATGTGACTTGAAATATGATTTTTTTATTCATATGAAATTGAGATGGTATTTTTGGATGATCCGAAATTTAATTATGAGATAGATTATTGAACGTAAATGTGGTCTTTAATATGAATTTTTTATTCATAAGAAATAAAATTGAAAATTTGAGATAGATTGTGATTCGATTATCCGAAATTTAATTACGAGATGAATTATTGACTCAAAATATGGCTTGCAATATGAATTTTTTATTCATATGAAATGAAATTGAGATAGTATGTTTGGAAGACCCGAAATTTAATTATGAGATGAATTCTTGACCTAAGATGTGACTTGCAATATATATTTTTTATTTATATGAAATTGAGATGGTATTTTTGGATGATTAGAAATTTAATTATGAGATAGATTCTTGACTGTAAATGATGTGACATTTGATATGAATTTTTTTATTCATATGAAATGAAATTGAGAATTTGAGACAGTATGATTAAATAACTCAAAATTTAATTACGAGATGAGCTCTTGGCTCAAAATGTGGCTTGCAATATGAATTTTTTATTATATGAAATGAAATTGAGATAATATGTTTGGAAGATCTGAAATTTAATTACGAGATGGATTCTTGATTCAAAATGTAGCTTGCTATATGAATTTTCTATTCATATGAAATAAAATTGAGAGAATATGTTTGGAAGACCCGAAATTTAATTATGAGATGAAATCGTGACCCGAAATGTCGCTTGAAATATTAAATTTTTTATTCATATGAAATTGAGATGGTATTTTTGGATGATCTGAAATTTAATTATGAGATAGATTATTGACCGTAAATGTAGCCTTTGATATGAATTTTTTATTCATAAGAAATTAAATTGAAAATTTGAGATATATTGTGATTCGATGACACGAAATTTAATTACGAGATGAATTCTTGACTCAAAATATGGCTTGCAAATTTGAATTTTTTATTCATATGAAATGAAATTGAGATAGTATGTTTGGAAGACTCTCAATTTAATTACGAGATGAATTCTTGACCTAAGATGTGACTTGCAATATATATTTTTTATTTATATGAAATTGAGATGGTATTTTTGGATGACCCAAAATTTAATTATGAGATAGATTCTTGACCATAAATGATGTGGCATTTGATATGAAAGGCTAGGAGGATCGATGAGGCGTTGGGAGTGTTTGATAAATTGGTGTTGAACCTGATGTGGCTTTGTATAATACTTTGATTGACAAACTTAGTAAAGTTGGGAGGGTAGAAGATGGTTTGAGTTTGCTGGCAGAGATGAAAATGGAGAAGAAAAGTAGGCCATACACTGTTTCATATAATTGCTTGATTGATGAGTTCTGAAAAGTTGAAAGGAAATGTTGTAACTTATACTGTGCTGACATCTGCATTCTGTGGCGTGAACAATATTGATAAAAGCCATGCAAGATGTTCATTTCTGGATGCAATTGTTTACTCCAGTTTGATATCTGGCTTAAGCACTGCTGGAAGGATGGATGATGCCAGTGTTGTTGTGTCACATTTGAAACAGGCTGGGTTCAGTCTTCATATAACTTGCTACTATGTTCTCATAAGTGGGTTCTGTAAGAAGAAGAAACTGGTTTCTTACCTTGGCAAATCTGGAGATTTTGCAACTACTAGTAAGGTGATGAAAAAGATGATAAAAGAGGGTCTTAAGCCCTCTGTTGTCATATTTTTTAAAGAAGAATGTTGATGAGGCCATGAAGTCACTCTGTTAGTAGTAGGCTTGTGCTATAAGTTAAAATGTTTAGCTTTTAATTGTCTAAGCTCCAATTTTTCGTACTCTTTTGAGCTAATTTTCAAACCACATTATTTTAGTAATATGTTGTGGAATCACAATACTTTACTTGGTTATCATATTGAATAATTGTTTGAACTTTGAAGGGATTGATCATGAACTTTCTATTATGATCTATGACACTTTTTTTTCTTTTTTTTTTCTTTCTGTTGATGAAACAATTGAACTATCTAAGAATCAGAGGACAATAAAGTGTTCCAATTGAGGAAGGCAGCACAATGGATTGTGTGACCCTAACAATTAAAAATTGAAATTTGCACAGACCACGTAGCGTGTGGAAGAAGGGATATGTGCAAGTTGTGAAGTCCTGATGTTTGTTATTGTTAATAATTTTTATTATATAAGTGTTTTGCAATTGGAATTGTGCTCTTCTGTGACAATCAATTTAATCCTAAATTCGATAAATTGAGATAATGGTAATTTGCCATAGCTTTGATGAACTTGGATACAAAATTTATATGTGAGGATATGATCGTTAATTAAATAAATTGGGATGATGGTACTGTGAGCCAATATGGTCTTGAGTTTGATAAATTGCGACGATGGTAAAAATTGTCTCAATAATGTTCGATGAAAAATTTGCTATTTGAACTTATATGATCATAAATTTGAATAATTAGATTGATGGTGTTGCATCTCGACATTAGATGCAAAATATTATATTTGAGTCTAAATGGTCTTAAGTTCGATAAATTAGGATGACGGTTTTGTGTCTAGACAACCTTGATTCGAATTTGACTTTTGAGTCTTATTGACATGAAATTCTATAAACTTAGATGATGATATTGCGCCTTGGAAATATTGGATGCAAAATTCATTATTTAAACTTAGATGACCCTAATTTGTTATTGGAATGTTGGCATCTCAACGACCATGGATGCCAAATATGATTTTTGACCTACATGATCATATATTTGATTAATTGAGACGATGATATTAGACCTCGATGATCTTGGATATGAAATTTGATATTTGATGAACCTAAATTCGTTAAATTATGATGATAGCGTTTAGTCTCCAAACTTTGGGTACAAATTTTATTTGGTTCTAAATGTTTCTAAGTTCAATAAATTGAGATGATGGTTTTGCCCTGTGACCTAGATTGCATAATTTATTCTTATATGTTTCTATATTTGATAGTTGGAATGATTGTATTGTGTCTTTACTCATATGCAAATTTTGATATTTAAGTTTTCCTAAACAAAGTGAAATTCGATAAATTGTTGTAATGGTATTGTGCCCCTATATTGGTTATGAAATTTGCTAGTTGAGTCTAAGTGATCTTAATTTCAATAAATTAGGATGATGATATTGTGCCTCATCGATTTTGCAGTGAAAATTTATATTTGAGTACTATGATCTTAAAGTCAATGAATTGAGATGTTTTGTGCTTTTATGTCATTGGATTCAAAACTTTATATTTTAGTCTACGTGGTGTCTCAATGACCATGGATGCCAAATATGATATTTGACCTACATGATCTTATATTCAATGAATTGAGATAATGATATTGTACCTCAGTAATTGTGATGTGAAATTTGATATTTATCATTGATAAACCTAAATTCATTAAATTAAGATAATAGTGTTGAGCCTCCAGACTTTGGGTACAAATTTTATTTGAGGCTAAATGATTCTAAGCTCAATAAATTGGGATGATGGTGTTGGACCCTCGTGACCTTGAATGCAAAATTTATTCTTCCATGTTCCTAAATTTGATAGTTGGAATGATTTAAACTTGCCTAAACAAAATGAAATTCGATAAATTGATGTTATGGTATTGTGGATCCATATTGGTTACAAAATTTTCTATTTGAGTCTAAGTGATCCTAATTTCAATAATTAGGGATGATGATATTGCGCCTTAATGATTTGGAGTGAAATATTATATTTGAGTATTATGATCGGAAGTCAAAGAATTGAAATGTTGGTATTGTGCCTTGATAACTTTGGATGCAAAATTTTATATTTCAGTGAAGATGATTTTAAATGATTGATAAATTAGGATGACGATGTTTTGCCTTGATGACCTTGGATGCAATATTTGATTGTAGACAATCTTAAGTTCAATAAATTAAGACGGTGATGTTGTGCTTTGATGACCTTAGATGCAAGATTTGATGTTTTAGCTTAGATGATTCTAAATTTGGTAAATTGAGATGATGTTATTGTATCTTGATTCCCTTGGATACAAAAATATGATATCTGAGCATATATGATATTGAATTCAAAATAACTAGGATGATTGTATTCTGCCAGATATGAACTAGGATGCAAAATTTGACATTTGAGCTTTAGATTATCCTAAATTTGATGAATTAGGATGATGCTGTTGTGCCTCAATGACATTTGATGCAAATTTATTATTTGAATCCAAATGTTTCTTAATTCCATAAACTGTTATGATGATGTTATGCCTCAACTTAGATGTGAACTTTGATATTTGATCCTAAATTTGATAAATTAGGAAGATGTTATTGTGTCTCAATAACCTTGGATGCTAAATAAGATATTTGTGCTTAGATGATATTAAACTCTAAATTGAGATGATGATATTGTGCATAGATGACCTTAGATACGTAAGTTTGATATTTAAGCTTAGATGATTTGAAATTTGATAATAAATGGAGACGATGGTGTTGTGCCTCGATGACCTTTGATATAAAGTTTGATATTTCAGCCCAATGATTCTTAAGATTATGTTGAAAATATTGTTTATGCAAATATTATATACTATGTTGGATGCTTAGTTTCCGTAATACAAAATATTGGTGGAAGAACAATGAACAACTTTTGATTAAGAAGATTTTTGTTTTGGTGGAACTAGCTTGACGTGAAGGAAGATGGTGTCATAATTTCATTAATAAAACTTATGAAGGTGAAATGTTTTTGATATGACCCCAATTATTATTGTGCCAAATGATGAAATATTTAATTCCTCTTTGAATACTACGCCTTCAATATAGAGGGTATATGGGAGGAAGAAAAAGAGGGAAGATAAGGATACAGTTAAGGGAACTGCCTAGCTGGCAGTTTGTTATGCATAAGTTGGTTATAAGAAATGAGTAATGGGAATCATTCTACTAAGGATTTGTGATTTAAACTAAGTTAATGATTTTAAAGAGGTTGCTTCCTGCAATTCATTGAACAACAATTTAAGAGGTAAACTATTTTAGTCCTCTAATAATGCAGATCCTTGGAATTCACTGTAGAATCAAATACAACAGCAGCCTAAACTATTTGTTATTGCGAGATGTCCCAAAATCCATGCCTAAAACATTGGATGTCCACCAATACAAAATCAAATATTCTGTATGCTACTTGAGGAAAAAACAGTGGACAAAAATATATAAATAAATTACAAAGATCTTTCCTGATTACTAACCATGGCAACCCAAATAATCCAACTTACTAGATCAAAAACCATACTCTATTAATGCAATAACTCAGGGGCTTTTTGCAATGTTGGTCTAAACCTATCCCATCCTTGTTTTTCAATTGATGAGGGATCCTTTATAATCATATGATCTAATGAATATTGTTTTATAAGAGTGCTTTCTTCCATCCTTATTTTATATTCCAAGTACTTTATGTTCATATCCTCTGATGGCTTTGCAAAATCATTTCTGGCAAGCCATTCTACTTGCATCCCACCATAAGGCACAATTTGAATGAAAATTGCATTTTGAGGAAGGAAAAGTATGTTAGTAAGGCCAGCACCATGAACTCCCATTAGTACATCACAAGAGTTCACAATATCATATCTGCAATACTCAACATATTCCTCCCTGCTTCCATAACAATGACATTAAACCCCAACCCTTTAGCCGTTTTTGCTATTTGATTTGTATTGGTGAAGGATCTTGATGTTTTTCTTGAGAGAATCAGGAGTCTAGGCTTCTTACTTTTATTACCATCTCTGATTTTGATCGCACTATCTCTCTTTAATGAATAAGAAATTCTCAAAAAATCTCTGAAGTCTTTGATAGAATAGGAGTACTTTTGAGGGTCAATGCTTAGCTCTTGATAATACCTTTTAAGGCCTACAATCAACCTGGGGAAACAATGCACTTCATCATCTCTATCAATATCCATAATCTCATAATTTGACAGCTTTTTAAGAAATGCTTGGTGTTTGACAATCCACCAAGGCTTCTTGTCAGTTATGATAAGCTGAACTTGTCCATTAAATTGTCTACAAGTCAAAAAATGTGGAATCATAATGTCACTGAATTCATGGAAGTGGTTTCCAGTGTATCCTGCTGTAGAGAATATTACTGCTGGAATACTGCGATTGTTGGTGCACTGTGGAACTTGTTGGCTAGTTTTTACTGACCATTTTGTTTCATTACTCATTGCATATGCATCACTCTTCCGAGCATAAGGTCTTATACTCCATGACATGTTTTCAGCCAAGATGGTTGTTTTGTGTGATGCAATGTAAACATTGGAGGATTTTCCATGCTACCTGATATCTCCTTCGGTTTGACAATATTCTGTTCTTACTGCTGAAACACAGAGTGGTTGCTCCACTTTTGTTGTTTCTAATTTTTCAACTGCAAAACAAAGAATGATTAATCCTTCAGCTTATGGAGTTTATTTGAACTTGATTAGGCTCCTCTAATGTGAGCAATTATTAAAGTGAAAAAAATCAGGGGTTGGTATTTTAACTACCTTGATTTGTTATGCATATTCATATAATATCAGTCATTATGAAAGATTGATATTGCTCACTTTAGAGGAGTCTAATCCGAACTTGAACCGTCTTTCAAGTCTCTAGCTTATTAACACAAACAACTCTTTACCTTCAGATTTTGTTGGAGAGCTGCTGGTGTCATTGATGAAAGTCTTTGTTGCATTATCTTCAACTGCAAAATAAAGTAGTTTCTGTTATATACTCATTAACGAGGTTGAGGTGTTTATTCATCCAAGTGTATTCTGCCTATCTTTCTTTTTAACTTTTTTTGATGGAAATTAGGGAGGTTAAGATGTTTATTCATATAATTAAACCACAAGTAGAGCTGATATGAACTTGCTTTTACTACTTTGATTTTATTATTACCTTTAGCTATTTGTTGAAATATTCCAGTGGCATTGACAGTATTCTTTGGTACAACTGTTTCATCTATAAAATGAGATATTCACATGATTAAATTAAGGTTTACCGTAAATCCTTTTATCCTTATTGAGATTCAGAAAATCTTACCTTCAATCATACGTAGAGAACTTCTAGTCTCTTCAACAAGTATTTGTGTTAAAGGTCTTCCACAGTAGACCAAACAACCACATGTGAGATTCATTTGGCTCAAAAAGTAAGCATACATTATTCTTACCTCTAAAAGCTCTACTATGTTATTCTTACCTTTGACTATTTTAAGAGAGCTACTGGTGTCATTGAGCATCAGCATTTTGGTGTCATCACCAACAAAGAGCTTCAGGTTCACTGTGAAGAAAAAACAGAAGTAAATATATACTCAAAAGGATACTATAAGAATGTTACAAAAGGAAATGATTGAAATTACGATTTAAATTGCAACTGTGGCTGCAGTTGTAGTTATGCAGTCAACCTTTATATTACGATAAAATGCAGACTAATGTGTTTAACGCATATGCAATTGTGGTTGCAATGTCATTGCAGAGATTGTAATGTGATATTGTGCTTTGATCAACTTAAATGTGGAATTTGATATTGAGTTGATTAATATTGTACCTCGGTTGCAAAATTTATATAGGAGCTTATTATCCTAAATTCAATAAATTGGGATGATGGGTATTTTGCCTTAGATTCAAAAAGTGATATTTGAGCCTAATAGGCTTTGGGATACACATTTTATTTGAGCCTAAATAATTCAAAGTTTAATACATTGAGATGATGGTGTTGTGCCCCCGTGACCTTGAATGCAATATTTGTTCTTAAATGTTCCTAAATTTGTTTGTTGGAATGATTGTAGTGTGATTTTACTTGGATACAAGTTTTAATATTTAAGCTTGCCTAAACGAAATGAAATTTGATAAATTGATGTTACGGTATTTTGCCTCGATATTGGTTACATAGTTTTTTATTTGAGCCTAAGTGATCCTAATTTCAATAACTAGGGATGATGATATTGTGGCTAATGATTTTGGCATGAAATATTATATTTGAGTATTGTGATCTTAAAGTCAATGAATTGAAATGTTGGTATTGTGTTTTGATAACCTTGGATGCAAAAGTTTATATTTAAGTCTAGATGATCTTAAATGTTCGATAAATTAGGATGATCATTTTGTGTCTCGATGACCTTGGATGCAAAATTTGATATTTGATTCTAGTCAGTCTTAAGTTTGGTGAATTAGGATGATGATATTGTGTCTCAATGACCTTAGATGCAAGTTTTGATATTTGAGTCTAGATGATTCTAAATTTGGTAAATCAGGTTGATGTTATTGTGTCTCGATGACTTTGGATGCAAAAATATGATATATAAGTCTAGATGATATTGAATTCAAAAAATTGTGATTGTATTATTGTCCTTCAATGACATTGGATACAAAAATTGATATTTTAGTCTAAATGATCCTATTTTCGATAAATTGGAATAACGGTACTCTGTCATAACTTTGATGAACTTGGATGCAAAATTTATATGTAAGGATATGATCGTGAATTAAATAAATTGGATGATGGTATTGTGTGCCTATATGGTCTTGAATTTGATAAATTGTGACGATGGTAAATTGTCTTAATAATGTTTGATGAAAAATTCGATATTTGAACCTTGATGATCGTAAATTTGAATAAGTAGATTGATGGTGTTGCATCTCGACATTGGATACAAAATATGATATTTGAGTCTAAATGGTCATGAGTTTGATAAATTAAGATGATGATATTGTGCCTAGACAACCTTAGATTCGAATTTGACTTTTGAGTCTTATTGACATAAAGTTCTATAAACTTAAATGATGATTCTGCACCTTGGAAATATTGGATGCAAAATTCATTATTTAAACCTAGATGACCCTAATTTGTTAAATTGGAATGATGGTGTCTCAATGACCATGGATGCCAAATATTATTTTTGACCTACATGATCATATATTTGATTAACTGAGACGAAGATATTATGCCTCGATGATCTTGGATATAAAATTTGATATTTGATGAACCTAAATTGGTTAAATTATGATGATCGCGTTGAGTACAAATTTATTTGTGTCTAAATGATTCTAAGTTCAATAAATTGGGGTGATGGTTATGCCCTGTGACCTTGAATGCATAATTTGTTCTTATATGTTCCTATATTTGATAGTTGAAATGATTGTATTGTATCTTTGCTCGGATACAAATTTTGATATTTAAGCTTTCCTAAACAAAATGATGTTCGATAAATTGATGTAATGGTATTGTGCCTCGTTGTTGGTTACGAAATTTGCTAGTTGAGCCTAAGTGATCTTAATTTCAATAAATTGGGATGATGATATTGTGCCTCATTGATTTTGCAGTGAAAATTTATATTTGAGTAATATGATCTTAAAGTCAATGAATTGAGATGTATTGTGCTTTGATATCATTGGATGCAAAACTTTATATTTTAGTCTACGCGATCCTCAATAATCAATAAATTAGAATGACAATATTGTTTCTCGATGACGTTGGATGAAAAATTTAATAGTTGATTCTAGACAATCTTAAGTCCGTTAAATTAGGATGATGATATTGTGCCTCGATGACCTTATATGCAAGATTTGATATTTGAACTTAGATGATTCTAAATTTGGAAAATTAGGATGATATTATGTCTTGATGTCCTCGGATGCAAAAATATGATATCTAAGTCTAGATGATATTGAATTTGAAATTTGATAGTTGATTCTAGAGAATCTTAAGTTCGGTAAATTAGGATGATGATGATGTTGTGTCTCGATGACCTTAAATGCAAGATTTAATATTTGAACTTAGATGATTCTAAATTTGGTAAATTGGGATGGTGTTGTTGTGTCTTGATGTCCTTGGATGCAAAAATATGATATCTAAGTCTAGATGATATTAAATTTGAAATTTGACGTTGGATACAAAATTTGAATTTGAGTCCAAATGATCGTAAATTAGGATGATGGTATTTTGTCATAGCTTCTATAAATTTGGATGTAAATTTTATATGTACGATCCCAAATTCAATGAATTGGGATGTATGGTATTGTGTGTCTATATGGTCTTAAATTCGATAAATTGCGATGATGGTAAATTGTCTCGATGATGTTCAATGCAAAAGTTTGTTATATGAACCTAAATGATCCTGAATTTGATAAATTGCAATAATTATATTGTGTGCGTATATAGTCTTAAATTTGATAAATTGTGATGATGGTAAATTGTATCGATAATATTCAATGCAAAATTTGATATATGAATTTAAATGGTCCTAAATTTGATAAATTAAATGATTTGTTGTGTACCGACATTGGATGTAAAATATGATATTTGAGTCTAAATAGTCCTAAGTTTGATAAATTGGAATGATGGTTTTGTGCCTAGACGACCTTAACTGTAAATTTGACTTTTGAGTCTTATTGACATGAAATTCTATAAATTTAGAAGATATTGAGCCGATAATATTAGATGCAAAATTCAATATTTGAATCTAAATGACCCTAATTTGTTAAAATGGAATGATGGTGTCTCAATGACCATGAATGCCAAATATGATATTTGACCTACATGATCTTATATTCGATGAATTGAGATGATGATACTGTGCCTCTGTAATTGTGGATGTGAAATTTGATATTTATTTTTGATGAACCTAAATTTGTTGAGTCTCCAAACTTTGGGTACAAATTTTATTTGAGCCTAAATGATTCTAAGCTCAATAAATTGAGATGATGGTGTTGGACCCTTGTGACCTTGAATGCAAAATTTTTTCTTAGATGTTCCTAAATTTGATAGTTGGAATGATTGTATTGTGTCAATAACTAGGAATGGTGATATTGCGCCTCAATGATTTGGAGTGAAATATTATATTTGAGTATTATGATTGTAAGTCAATGAATTGAAATGTTGGTATTGTGCCTTGATAACCTTGGATGCGAAATTTTATATTTCAATCTAGATGATCCTAAATGATTGATAAATTAGGATGACGGTGTTGTGCCCCGATGACCTTGAATACGATATTTGATTCTAGACAATCTTAAGTTCAGTAAATTAGGATGGTAATAATGTACCTTGATGACCTTAGATGCAAGATTTAATATTTTAGCCTAGATGATTCTAAATTTGGTAAATTGGGATGATGTTATTGTATCTCGATGCCTTTGGATACAAAAATATGATATATGAGCCTATATGATATTGAATTCGAAAAATTGTGATGGTATTATTATCCCTCAATGCCCTTGGATACAAAAATATGATATTTGAGCCTAGATGATATTGAATTCGAAAAATTGTGATGGTGTTATTGTCTCTCAGTGACATTGGATAAAAAATTTGATATTTGAGTCTAAATTATCCTAAATTCAATAAACTAGGATGATAATATTATGCCACATATGAACTAGGACGCAAAACTCGATATTTGAGCTTTAGATTATCCTAAATTTAATGAATTAGGATGATGCTTATGTACCTCGATGACATTTTATGCAAATTTGTTATTTGAATCCAAATGTTTCTTAATTCCTTAAATTGTTATGATGATGTTATGCCTCAACTTGGATGCGAACTTTGATATTTGGTCCTAAACTTGAATGCTAAATAAGATATTTGTGTTTAGATGATATTAAACTCTAAATTGGGATGATGGTATTGTGTCTAGATGACCTTAGATATGTAAGTTTGATATTAGAGCTTAGATAATTTGAAATTTGATAGTAAATGGAGACGACGGTGTTGTGCCTCGATAACCTCTGAAGTAAAGTTTGATATTTCAGCCCAATGATCCTTAAGATTATGTTGAAAATATTGTTTATGCCAATATTAAATACTATGTTGGATGCTTAGTTAACCCAATACAAAATATTGGTGGTAGAACAATGAAGAACCATTTGACTCAGTAGATTTTTGTTTTGGTGGAACTAGCTTGACGTGAAGGAAGATGGTGTCATAATTTCATTAATAAAACTTATGAAGGTGAAATGTTTTTGATAGCACCCCAATTACTGTTGTGCCAAATGATGAGATATTTAATTCCTCTAAGAATACCAGGCCTACAATATGGAGGGTATATGGGAGGAAGAAAAAGAGGAAAGATAAGGATACAGTTAAGGGAACTGCCTAGCTGGCAGTTTGTTATGCATAAGTTAGTTATAAGAAATGAGTAATGGGAATCATTCTACCAAGGATTTGTGATATTAAAGAGGTTGCTTCCTACAATTCATTGAACAACAATTTAAGAGGTAAACTATTTTGATACTCTAATAATGCAGATCCTTGGCATTCACAGAAACTAACTTTGGTCACTGTAGAATCAAATACAGCAGCAGCCTAAACTATTTCTTATTGCAAGATGTCCCAAAATCCATGCCTAAAACACTTGATGTCCACCAATACAAAATCAAATATTCTGTATGCTACATGAGGAAAAAACGGTGGACAAAAACATATAAATAAATTACAGAGATCTTTCCTGATTACTAACCATGGCAACCCAAATGATCCAACTTACTCTATTAATGCAATAACTCAAGGGCTTTTTGCAATGTTGGTCTAAACCTATTAACATCAAGCTTTACATTTTGCTTGTCAAAATACACTGACCTAAAGACTTCCCATCCTTGTTTTTCAATTGATGAGGGATCCTTTATAATCATATGATCTAATGGATATTGTTGTAGAAGAGTGCTTTCTTCCAACCTTATTTTATATTCCAAGTACTTTATGTTCATATCCTCTGATGGCTTTGCAAAATCATTTCTGGCAAGCCACTCTACTTGCATCCCACCATAAGGCACAATTTGAATGAAAATTGCATTTTGAGGAAGGAAAAGTATGTTAGTAAGGCCAGCACCATGAACTCCCATTAGTACATCACAAGAGTTCACAGCATCTGCAATACTCAACATATTCCTCCCTGCTTCCATAACAATGACTTTAAACCCCAACCCTTTAGCCGTTTTTGCTATTTGATTTGTATTGGTGAAGGATCTTGATGTTTTTCTTGAGAGAATCAGAAGCCTAGGCTTCTTACTTTTATTACCATCTCTGATTTTGATTGCACTATCTCTCTTTAATGCATAAGAACTTCTCAAAAAATCCCTGAAGTCTTTGATAGAATAGGAGTACTTTTGAGGGTCAATGCTTAGCTCTTGATAATACCTTTTAAGGCCTACCATCACCCTTGGGAAACAATGCACTTTATCATCTCTATCAATATCCATAATCTTATAATTTGACAGCTTTTTAAGAAATGCTTGGTGTTTGACAATCCACCAAGGCTTCTTGTCAGTTATGATAAGCTGAACTTGTCCATTAAATTGTCTACAAGTCAAAAAAAGTGGAATCATAATGTCACTGAATTCATGGAAGTGGTTTCCAGTGTATCCTGCTGTAGAGAATATTACTGCTGGAATGCTGTGATTTTTGGTGCACTGTGGGACTTGTTGGCTAGTTTTTACTGACCATTTTGTTACATTACTCATTGCATATGCATCACTCTTCCGAGCATAAGGTCTTATACTCCATGACATGTTTTCAGCCAAGATGGTTGTTTTGTGTGATGCAATGTAAACATTGGAGGATTTTCCATGCAATCTGATATCTCCTTCGGTTTGGCAATATTCTGTTCTTACTTCTGAAACACAAAGTGGTTGCTCCACTTTTGTTGTTTCTAATTTTTCAACTGCAAAACAAAGAATGATTAATCCTTCAGCTTATGGAGTTTATTTGAACTTGATTAGGCTCCTCTAATATGAGCAATTAGTAAAGTGAAAAAAATCAGGGGTTGATATTTTAACCACCATGATTTGTTATGCATATGCATTATAATATCAGTTATTGATATATTTATCAATGGTTGATATTGCTCACTTTAGAGGAGTCTAGTCCGAACTTGAACCATCTTTCAAGTCTCTAGCTTATTAAGACAG
This sequence comes from Cicer judaicum, assembly GCA_037974835.1. NCBI lineage: Eukaryota > Viridiplantae > Streptophyta > Magnoliopsida > Fabales > Fabaceae > Cicer > Cicer judaicum. Next base: position 455,608 of record JBBPBS010000633.1, on the reverse strand, counting down.
ACAAATCTTTACCTTCAGCTTTTGTTGGAGAGCTGCTGGTGTCATTGATGAAAGTCTTTGTTGCATTATCTTCAACTGCAAAATAAAGTAGTTTATGTTATATACTCATTAAGGAGGTTAATGTGTTTATTCATCCAAGTGTATTCTGCCTGTCTTTCTTTTTAACTTTTTATGATGGAAATTAAGGAGATTGAGATGTGTATTCATATAATTAAACCACAACAGAGCTGATATGAACTTGCGTTTACTATTTTGATTTTATTATTACCTTTAGCTAGTTGTTGAGATATTCCAGTGACATTGACGGTATTCTTTGGTACAACTCTTTCATCTGAAAAATGAGATATTCAAATGATTAAATTAAGGTTTACCTTAAATCCTTTTATCCTTATTGAGATTCAGAAAATCTTACCTTCAATCATATGTAGAGAACTTCTAGTCTCTTCAACAAGTATTTGTGTTACAAGGTCTTCAACAGTAGACCAAGGAATCATCACATAAACAACCACATGTGAGATTCATTTGGCTCAAAAAGTAGGCATATATTATTCTTTCCTTAAAAAGCTCTACTATGTTATTCTTACCTTTGGCTATTTTTACAGAGCTACTGGTGTCATTGAGCATCAGCATTTTGGTGTCATCACCAACAAAGAGCTTCAGGTTCACTGTGAAGAAACAAAAGAAGTAAAGATATACTCAAAAGGCTACTGTAAGCATGTTACAAAAGGAAATTATTGAAATTATGATTTTAAATTGCAGTCGTGGCCGCAGTTGCAGTTATGCAGTCAACCTTTTTATAACGGTAAAATGCAGACTAATGCGTTTAACGCAAATGCAATTGTGGTTGCAATGTCATTGCAGAGATTTTATATTGCAGCCTTAAATTCAGTCGAAGATCACAATTTAGAACCATATTAAGATTTATCTGCATTTCATGCCAAAAAACTAGGAAAAAAAAAACATGCATGCTTGTACTCACAATCATGTATAGGACCCAAGTAAGGCTTAAACACTATACAAAGACTCAAAACCATGAGCAAGAAGCACACAAGTGCTCCATATCCAAACTTTTTCTGCTCATGACGACTAAAGCTTTTGGCAAATATTGTGTCGTAAATCATTTTTTTTTATCAACCAAAGAACCAAGTAAAAGCCATTCTGATCAAAATTAAGCTGATTAGTGAATGACCATAAATTTTTTGTAGACTAAGCTAAGATTTTGAGACAAACTTTGTATATGACAAATGGAAGGTGCTGAGGTGCATTATTTATTTTTATATAAATGAAAAGTTGCTCCCCACGTAGTTGTTAGCTCTTGAATTAGAAGGATTCTACAAAACTAATAAAATAGGGAATGAAAAGGACTGTGGTTGACTGTTATAACACAAATGGAAACATTTTCAATGATTAATTGGTACATATTTGGTTAGGTAATTATAGTTTTATCATATATGAAGCAAGAACTACCAGCCAGCTTTGAAAAGTATTAACCAACTAAAGCTTGTTTAAAATGTTGATATCAATTATTGCAGTTATAAATTACCATACTTGGTCACACATTTAGCTCAAGTGAAAATATTTACTAGCTTGCTGCATCAACCTATGCATGAAAATAGTAGCAACTTAATTACTTAACTTAGTGAACAAAAAACCAAGGACAAATTAACAAGTACTAGTTTTTAAATTTTTAATTACTATAATATATATTACTGCTTGGTATGATTATGAATTTAATTAAAGGCACACACTATGGAACAATAAATAAAAAAGCAATAGAATTGTCGGCAAGAAGCAAAGAGTGAGACATTTTAACAATCACAATATTTTTAATTTCTATTGTTTTGGTGGGGTGCATGATATGAGGAATTGGAAAAATACATTCGGAAAAGGCTTATATTATATACGTGTGCATATATTTTATCATAAAATTAATTAAATTAAATGTTTGATTTTATACGTTATTGGTAGTTCCAAACTTAATACTAATTGTTAACAGATTTGATTATTTGATTCTTGAAATGCAAACCACCCTATGCCCCCATTGGTTGAGACATTTAGGCACCATCTTACTAATAATTTATTAATAGTATAGCTCTCTCTCTCTCTATCTCTCTCTCTCTCTTTGGGCTACCCACACACATATAAATTCAAAATATTTAGTAACAAGCTATATATGAGAATAATTAATTTATAGTTTGAGCATTGATTTACCCAACAAATCCTTGACCTTATATTTTTGTGCATTACCATTAACAGTATTATAGGTTAGAAGTCAATATTAGGTACCAAATTGTGGGACTAGGAAGGATATATAATGCGTGGCCAACGTGTACTGTGTGCTACACATGTTCTAGTTTATGTGCACTAACTAATTACTTCCTCAGTTTGAAGATCATATTTGTAAAAAGAAAGAACACTAAAATAAATGTATTATTAATTCCTATAAAAAAAAGTTTTTTTTTTAGTATTAAACCACCATTAGCAATAGAGATACTTACCATTCTCAATAGAAAAGTTTATTTTTAAGTATTTAAGTAAATTCTATATATTATATAAAAAGTGAGTCTTCGTTCGAATGTATTACGCATTTATAATACTTAATTATTATAATGATATAAACTTTTAATTTAATAAATATTACACCACATAATTTGACTATTTCTCTTTATATATCAAGTAAGTAGAATTATAATATCAAATACTAAAATAAATACTAAAGATTGTTAAATATAAATCATACAACTATAAATAGATTGTTATAATTAAAAGTTATTTAAATATCACATTATCACTTAAAAAAAATTATACAACTTTGTATTATAATTTTAGCAATTCATAATTCAATTAATAGCTAAAGTTCATTCATCTTACTTTCTCATAATAAAAGCTCTCTTATATGTGTGTTAGAGAGAAAGAGAATAGAGATCAAGTTATAGAGTAATTACCAGTAAAGTTATTTTGCTTAATACTCGTACATTTTTAACTTTGTTGGATTTATCGAACTCAAATTAAACTCAAAATTCGTGGTTAAGTTGAAAGTGACTTAAATAACTCATTCAATTTAAAAAAATTCTAAAGTCAAATATCAAAATAATTTTTTTTTTTGCGAATGAAGACAATTTAATTATTTGATTCAACCAATAAATTTTGCAAACGAAGAACATTTAATTGAACCAATTAATTTCTTAAAATATTTAAATTTCATTATTTTAAAACAGTATTAAAAATCCAAAAAATTTACATTTTCATCCTCTAAAATGTTAAATCTTAAAAGGAATGGTAGAAAGATATTATGGTCATTCATTAGGATGGTTTTTATTTTTGAGATTGTATTTTAATTAGTACTTTAACATAGAGTTTGGTTTTTGAGTGACAAAAAAAATGATTTACAATACCATATTTTGTCAAACCCATAAACAAAATAATTTTTGTTAAATTATTTGGATGATATGATTATTTAGTTTAATTTTTATATCTCTAAATAAAATATATGATCTACACTATTTTGATTAATGTTAGAAAATTTAGTTTATTTTATAATTAAAGTAGAGTTGTTTATATAATTTTCTTATGAATTATTCACCAAGTTCTTTTTATAAAAGATATTTAAGATACAATTTGATCAATAAAAATTGATTTATTCAATTAACAATATAGATAAAACAATTAGTAGTATTTAACTTTCTTTTTTTTTTTAGGATTTTGAAATGGTGGTTGGCTTATGGAGCATTTGTGTGCTTCTTATTTATGAGTCTTTGTACAGCGTTTAAGCCTTACTTTGGTCCCATACAGGATTGTGAGTGCTTAACATCTTCTCTCTACTCATTTGTATTAATTACTAAGGTTAACAATATAATTTTTTTAGATAACAATAATACATTAAAAAAATTTAGCCAAATGATTCTGACACGTGTTTGTTTATGTAATGATTATTTGGTAAAATGTTGAAGACATTGTAAATGGACACTAGGATGGTAATTATATGGACAGTGGAGGCTAACGATTATGCAGTTGAAAAATTAGAGAGAAGAAAAGCAGAATACTGCCAAACCGAAGGAGATATCAGAGTGCATGGAAAATCCTCTAATGTTTACATTTTGTCACATGAAACAACAATCTTGGCTGAAAACATGTCATGGAGTATAAGGCCTTATGCTCAAAAGAGTGATGCACATGCAATGCAATGAGAAGTGTAACAAAATGGTCAATAAAATCTAGCCAATAAGTTCCACAGTGCTCTAAAAATCATAATCCAGCAGTAATAAAATCTAGCCAATTCCATGAATTCAATGACATTATCCTTCCACTTCCACTTCAATTTAATAGACAAATTCAGCTTAAAAAGTTGTCAAACACCAAGCATTTCTTAAAAAGTTGTCAAATTATGAGATTATTGACATTGATAGAGATGATGAAATGTATTGTTTTCCAAGGGTGATTGTAGACCTTAAAAGGTATCATAAAGAGCTAAGCATTGACCCTCAAAAAGTATACTTACTCTATCAAAGACTTCATGGATTTTTTGAGAAGTTCTTATTCATTGATGAGAGATAGTGCAATCAAAATAAGAGATGGTAATCAAAGTAAGAAGCCTACAATGGCTTAAGGAAAAAAATCAAGATCCTTCACTAATACAAATGAAATAGCAAAAATGGCTAAAGGGTTGGAATTCAAAGTAATTGTTATGGAAGCAGGGTGGAACATGTTGAATATTTCAAATGTTGTGAACTCTTGTTATGGAATTAGGAGTTCATGGTGCTGGTCTTACTAACATACTTTTCCTTCCTCAAAATGCAAATTCAAATGTGCCTTATGGTGGGAAGCAAGTGGAATGGCTTGCAACAAATGATTTTGCAAAGCAATATAAAATAAGTTTGGAAGAAATCACTCCTATAAAACAATATCCATTAGATCATGTGATTATAAAGGATCCCTCATCAATTTAAAAACAAGGATGGAAAGCCTTTAAGTCGATCAGTGTATTTTGACAAACAAAATGTAATGCTTGATGTGAATAGGTTTAGACCAATATTGCAGAAAGCTCTTGAGTTATTGCATCAATAGCTATGGTTTTAGTTTTATGATCCAGTAAGGTGAATGAGTGAACAATTGAACTATAAGTCATGTATTATTTTACTCATACCAATCAAATTTTTATTTTTGCAAACCATGGCTAGAGTCCATTTCACTTAACAATGAGTGATATTAAATTTTCATGATTTAAGGGAAATGAAACTGAGCAAAAGATTGAAATGTAAACAAGATTTCCACTTTCCAGCCTCTGAATATTTGTTCACTCTTAATAACGGATACTGTCATCAACTCAACTATTAGTTCAACAACTTTGGAAGAAAAGGAATTCAGACAAAGGAGGGAGAAGAAAGACTGAATTCACAGGATTATACTTCTCTTTCACTCTCTTAGATGATAGATATATATACTTACTTCTTTATTCACTTTTCGTTCATCAAGAAATTAGCAATTGTCTTTGGAGAGTTTTTCCAAATCTATAAAATGTTTTGTTGACATAGATTCTCCTTGGTGGATGCTCACGTCACATACCCTCTGCTTGATAATTACTCTATGTTGGCCTCGTAACACATGCGTAGATACAATGGATTACACAAGTATAAGTTCCAAGCTGCTGTTGCGTATGAGTCCCACATCGCCAGTACACAAACGCAACTGATTAGGTGTAACATATAAAAACTGAAGCGAGCCTATATTTCACCTCATACCTTTCTCGGCCTTTTGGCTAAGATCAAGTGTAGTATCTGTTCTTATCAGTTTAATATCTGATATGTGGTCCAATGGGCCACACGATATTAAATTAATTTTTAAGGGGGAGAGGCCATTTCAGTAGCTTGCTACTGGGCTTCTCGTGGGTCGCCCATGCGTTGCACTATTGCATGGGCTGGCGCACCCCACTAATCCAAGTCCTAATTGTTTTGGCTGATTAATTGATATTTTTTAAGCTTTAACATTTCTAATTATTAAACTTGATTTTTAAATTTTCTTTTCCATAGTTGTAGTAAATTTTATGAGTCATTCAACCCTCCAAACTAAAATGGCCCAACAAATCAAAACGGGCTTGATTAACTAGTTACGAGGGCACTAACTAATTACTTATTTTTTGTCAAAACAAACTGGCTCTGCCTTTCAACAAGATCAGATTTTAGTTATTTTTATATTTGAAATAAAATTAGGTCTCTAATTTTATTTAGTTATACTTTTATGTTTTTCTTTTGAATTGATTTTTCATTTCTTAAAATATGTACAAAACTGTAATTTAGATGTTTCGTTTTAACTTGCTAAAGCCATTGATATTTTAGCAATTTCATCATCTTTTATACTATTTCTATCTTTTATTATAAGACTTTTACATTTTTTCTTTATCTCTTAATATAAGTCCTTTCACAATATTCAATACATTAATTTACCATTGAAAAATGCAACATCTTTTATATCAATAATTATGTAAGAATGAATACTTCATAGTTTTTTAACAATTTTTACGGTAATCATTTTTTTAATACATGTAAAATGTGTAGGGGGTTCATATGGAGACGAAAGAGAATAATTTTTGTAAAATTAACGTATGATTTTCTTGAAAAGAAATAAAAAACACTCAGCATATTCATCTTTTTCTTCAATTTAGAAAATTAATAAATGTTAAATTAAAAAAACACAAAAATCATTGATTCAATCTAACAATACCTCTTCCAACAAAGCCCACTTCCAACAATCATAATCTTCATCACAAAAATCTATAAACCCCAAAATAAAACCTAAAAATTCAAATTGGAAACTGAAATTTGGAAATTTTGGGTTTTCACATTCATAGCAATCCTCATCATTCTATGAAATTTATAAGATTGAACATGCATTGTGACTTCAATAGTTTTTGGATCTTTGGTAGCTACTTAAAATGACGTTTTATTATAAACTACAAATTTATTAGTTTAAAAACTTGATTTAATTTATTTTAGTTTCGAGAGCTATTTAAAAATTCACTATTTGTAGAAAATAGCACCTAGACTATGAACCGATTGTATTTAATAATAAACTAGTTTTTTACGGGAAGTTAATAATTAACCTTAATACTAACTTGATTTATGAAAATATGTTGGCGATTACAATTGACACACAAAGGAGATCACCGAGAAATGTGGGGTTTCACACATCACACACACATGTAACAAAGTCATCATGCTTAATGCACACACTTTTATATATCTGAATAAATAAAAATAAAAACTCGTTTCGAGAAGAAGGAGGAGGTGTGCATTAGAAAAGCAAGTGCAATTCATGACAAATACTGATGAGTATCGGTGTCTCAAAATTGACGGTAAGATGACTGCGGTTATACAGTGGTCACACCGGTTTGTTGTTTCTTATAATTCTGTCTCTAAATGGGCGGTGACATTTAACTCTATCTATCTATTACTCATTTGCCTCATTTGTTTTTTTACACATACTCAAATAAGTTACAAGTAATGTAAAATTAAATTTTCACTAAATTAAGTTCATATAATATATGTCTGACTTCACGTAACTTATTTAAATATAGTTAAAAGACGAAAATAAATTAAGTTCATATAATATATATCTGATTTCACCTCATTTATTTAAATATAAGCTAAAAAATGAAATATAAATAATAAATATATATAATAAGTATTTTTATTATACCTCATATTTAAAGTTCATAAGAATTAGTGAAAAATCATATTTATTTTATAAAAATAGTATTTAATTTATTTAATTATTTTTTTCACGTTTCATTAAAAATGATTGTAATGATTTTCATTTTACAACAAAATGAAGCTTCTATATTTACTAATAAAATATATAAATTTAGATTAATTTATCTGAGTTAAAATGATTTTAGACACATAAATTAAATAATTTTTTATAATTTTTTTAATATTTGGTGTAAATTTTAATTTAAAGTTGAGTTTTAAAGACTTTGCTTCGCATTCAACTAGTTCTAAATGAATGAATTCAACTAGTTTTTAAAATGTAATTTATTTAATATATTTATTTTATATTTAAATATTTCTAAAATACTCTTTTACTATGTATAAGAACGTGTTTAACCCCAACTTCTCATATCCTACCATGAATTTCAATAAAAAAAATCTTAAGACAAACTAATAAATTAATTATATTATATGTAACTAATAAAGTATATATTTAAAATGATTTAATTCATATATACTTATAAAAGAAAATTACTTTGAGATTCATTCATAATCGTTGAACCACTTACAATATTTAACTCTAATTATAAACATCATTTAAATAATGATTTATAATTAATTGTCAATGTATCACAATCAATCTCTATTTAAAATAATAATAAACTTATTTAATAATTTAAAATAAAATTTATATATAGTATTTCACCTTCCATGATTTTAGTTTTTTCTTAAATAATTTTTCTCCCTTTTAAGTTTTTTAGTTTGGAACTCTGTCACAGCTCACAGCAAGTATCACTTTTTGACATAAAGAAAACAAAGAGAGAAGTGTCTGAAATCATAAAAAGAAAAAGATGAGAATTGAGAGAAAACAAGTGATAGCAGAAGTAAAGAGGCAACTATGGTTAGCAGTTCCTATGTCATGCATTGGACTCTTACAATACAGTCTTCAAACCATTTCTGTTATGTTTGTTGGACATGTTGGTACTCTCCCTTTATCTGGTGCTTCAATGGCCACTTCTTTTGCCTCTCTCACAGGCTTCAACCTACTGGTGAATATTTATACTTTTTTTATGTAATACTTGTTTATTTTCGATGTGGGACTTGTTGACACCAATACATGCATGTTTTTATGTCTAAACTCTTATATCAACTAATAAGTAAATATTTACATACATGTTTTTTGATTATCAGATGGGAATTGCTGGTGCACTAGACACATTTTGTGGTCAATCAAATGGAGCAGGACAGTACCATATGCTTGGAATATACATGCAAAGATCAATGATTGTTGTTTCAATTGTGAGTGTATTCCTTAGTATCATATGGGCAAACACAGAATCAATTCTAGTTTTTATGCACCAAGACAAAGCTATATCAAAAGAAGCTGGTTCCTATGCATTTTTCATGATACCAAGTTTGTTTGCATATGGTCTTCTTCAATGCATTCTCAAGTTCTTGCAAACACAAAACATTGTCCTCCCAATGGTTTTAACCTCTGGAATCACAGCTTTGGTTCACATACTTTTGTGTTGGGTTTTGGTTTTTCAAATTAAGCTTGGAAGTAAAGGGGCAGCATTGTCAAATTCTATATCTTATTGGGTTAATGTGTTATTGATTTCTCTTTATGTGAAATTTTCATCTTCTTGTAAACAAACATGGACAGGATTTTCAAAGAGAGCACTGCATAGTCTCTTTGATTTCCTTAAACTAGCTGTTCCTTCAGCTCTCATGATCTGGTAATTTTTTTTTAACTCAAAAGTAATGGTATAATTAATTTACAAAAATTAACTATATTCTTGGATATTTATTTTTGTGACAGCTTGAAAGTGTGGACATTTGAACTAATGGTTCTCATGTCTGGTCTTCTTCCTAATCCAGTATTAGAAACTTCAGTGCTTTCAATATGGTTAGTAATACTATTATATCTCAACCTCAAATATTGAGAACATTCTTTAATGCATATTAATTTGTTATGTCTCCTATCTCTTCTAAGTGTCTAATGTTATTAATTAAGAATAAATGTATATTTTCAGCCTTAATACATTTGGTCTAGCTTGGATGATACCTTTTGGGTGCAGTGCTGCAGTAAGGTATTTGATGATCACTTGCCAAAATAATTTTGGCTTTACTATTGTTTGAATTGTCTTATTTGAATTTATTTATTGATAAAATATTTGTAAGATTATTCAACTTATAATCTACACATTTCGATTTTTAATATAAGCAAAAAATAAAATATATTTGCGCAAAATTTATTGAATTTAATGGATGAATCTGAAAGCATACGGGTGTCAAATGAAGTGGGGGGTGGAAATCCAGAGGGTGCAAGTCTAGCAGTTCGAATGGCATTATCCTTAGCATTCATTGAAGGTGCATTTTTAGTATCGACTATGATTCTATTGAGGAATGTGTGGGGCCATCTTTATAGTCATGACAAACAAGTAATCAAATACATCTCATACATGATGCCAATTTTGGCTCTTTCTAGTTTCCTTGATGCCATTCAAAGTACACTTTCAGGTAATATACTATTCTATTTATTTATTTATCTCTTTCAGGTAATTCACTTATACTAACATGATTTATTACGGTTTCGATGGTTCAGGTGTTCTTGCAGGATGTGGATGGCAGAAGATTGGTGCCTATGTGAATCTTGGTTCATTTTATATTGTAGGTGTACCATGTGCCGTTGCATTAGCCTTTTTTCTGCACATGCGTGACATGGTAAATATTGCTGCATACTACTATATAAATAACTCACCATATCTTTAGTGTTTTTATTTTCTCACTAGTGTTTTTTTTTTTTTTTTTGTGTGTGTGTGAAAAAATAGGGGCTGTGGTTAGGGATTATCTCTGCATTTATTGTGCAAATATTATTGTACACTATTTTTACGATTCATACTAACTGGGAGGAAGAAGTAAGCAAAATCAGAATAACTCAACATTCATTATTATTGTGCTTATTTTTGTTTTTTATTGCATTTATTTATTTATTTATTAGGCAGGGAAGGCTCAGAGCAGAGTTGAGCAATCCACCGTAACGCCTGATACTACTCTCAGAGACAGCATATCATCTCAAAAACTTGAACAAATTCCCTAATCAATTTTGCTTTTTGCTTTTATCATGTTGAATCATAGTAAAACCTTCCGCCAAACAAATAGTAATGTGTTATTATACTGTTACACCAAATCACTACTAATCAGTAATAGTTACTTATAACATGTTTACTACATTAGCCAAATTGAACAAAATTTTTAAAAAGACTTAAGGGTGAGAACAGAAGCTTTCTAAAAAAATTCCTAAGGATTTGGGTTTTGTAAGTAAGTACTAGCTCACCATATTGGTTTTGTTTGAAAAATAAAAAATTCAAGCAATTGGATTTAATACAAATTTAGGCAAATAAATCTTGAATTTAATTTAATTTTATTATTATTGAACATGCATATTAAGAAAACAAAGTTAGAATTATATTCAATATATTAAAGAAAAGTATAAGGAACGGAAGTTGGGTGTGGCAGAAAGAGACTACTAGTCTTCCAATATGGTGAACAAAGTTCGAATTCTAACCTAGAGAAGTCTATATTTAACATTCAGCAACATCTCAAATAAGATTACCTCTAGTCAAATAAACTTAAGGAAGAAAATTACAATGAGCATAAACTATGTAGAGAGCTGGAAGCTAAAATCATGGTCCTCTTAAGGGACCCTCTTCCCTCAAAGTCTGTCAATAGCCTTTTCCCCTGTTATGTACTTTGGCTTTTTCTTCTGTTTTTTCCAAAAAGAGCACACTTTCCTTCTTCAACATCCTAACAAATTGAGGAGAGGAAGGGAAGTTTCACTATATCAGCAGCATCTGTATTTGAAACATATCCATCAGTGCAAGTGTACCACTTACAAACAATTCACATTAAAATCAGTGGGACCATTTTGCCTACTCAGAAGTCTATCTATCCATTTTCAAATTTGTCTTACTCACCAAGGAACAATGCAATGTCACCATTCATCTTCTATCCTCCACAAATCCATTTCATCATTTATTTTTTTCTTGGTTCACAAACACCCTTTAACCATTGCCACACTGAAACATGTGATCTTAGCATCTTATCTTCTCATTTTCCCAAACAACCTTTCATTACAGCAACCTCCTCTTCAATCTTCGTTCACTATACCAATGGCAGATGCCAAAAACAATCCCAATGCTCAGATTCTTGAAGAACTAGAGGCTTTGAGTGAAACCCTTTACAAATCACACACATCCACCACAGCTCGAAGAACAGCTTCACTTGTTCTGCCACGAAATACTCCTGCTCCATCCATTGAAGATGACTATCACACGACAAAATTTGATGAAGAAAGCAATAATAAGCCACGAGCTCGTCGCATGTCCTTATCCCCATGGCGATCAAGCTCAAAGCATGAAGATGGAATTTCCAAGACAGAAACCAAAGTAGTGGCAGGTAACAGATCGATTGATTTGGGTGAGAATGAGAAGAAAGGGATTTGGAAGTGGAAGCCTATGCGGGCTCTTTCGCATATTGGAAAGCAGAAACTAAGTTGTTTGTTCTCGGTTGAAGTGGTTGCTGCTCAAGACCTTCCTTCTTCCATGAATGGCCTAAGGCTAGCTGTTTGCGTAAGGAAGAAGGAAACAAAGGATGGTGCTGTTAAGACAATGCCATCACGTGTTTCACAAGGAGCTGCTGATTTCGAAGAGACACTTTTCATCAAGTGCCATGCTTATTACACCAGCACCAATGGCAGTGGGAAGAAGATTAAGTTTGAGCCACGTCCCTTTTGGATTTACCTTGTTGCCGTTGATGCTCAAGAGCTTGATTTTGGAAGAAGTGCTGTGGATTTGAGCGAGTTAATTCGAGAGTCCATTGAGAAAAACCAACAAGGGGCTCGAGTTAGGCAATGGGATACGAGCTTTGGGTTATCTGGAAAGGCAAAAGGAGGAGAACTTGTTTTGAAACTTGGTTTCCAGATTGTGGAGAAAGATGGAGGAGTTGATATATATAATACTAATAGCAATAGTCCCATGGAGAGTTCAAAGTCCAGCAAGTTGAGTAGTTTCTCATCTTCTTTTGCACGCAAACAATCAAAGACATCCTTCAGTGTGCCTAGTCCTAGAATGACGAGCAGAAATGACGCATGGACTCCTTCACATTCACATGAAGGTGTCATTCAAGGAATGGATGATTTGAATCTTGATGACCCGAACCCAGTTCAGGATTCCTCTTCTTCTGCTCAGAAAGCTGATGACCACATAGAACAGATAGAGGATTTTGACCTTCCAGATTTTGAGGTTGTTGATAAAGGGATTGAGGTTCAAGAGAAGGAAGAAGATGAAGGTGGGGAATCAGATAAATTTGTAGAAGAAAAACCAGTTGCAGACGAGGTTGTGAAGGAAGTAGTGCACAATCACATGCACCATGCTAGATTGTCTGAGCTTGATTCAATTGCCCAGCAAATAAAAGCTCTTGAGTCAATGATGGGAAATAATGGTATGAACAAGTTAATGAACATAGAGGAAGAGACAGAGGCATTGGATGCAGATGAAGAAACTGTGACTAGGGAATTTCTTGAGATGTTTGAGGATCAAGACAACAAAGAATACTTATTCAATCAACCTGAGATTCCACATTTACAACTCGAAGAAGGACACGAAGATTCTCCTACAGATGGAGGAGAATCCAAAATATATATTTCTGATCTTGGTAAAGGCTTGTGTTGCGTGGTTCGAACAAGAGATGGGGGCTACTTGGCTTCCATGAATCCTTTGGATGTTGCTGTGGCTAGAAAAGATACTCCAAAGCTGGCAATGCAGATGTCAAAGCCTTTTGTGTTGGCATTGCAGGAATCCGTGAGCGGTTTTGATTTGTTTCAGAAATTGGCCAGCGTTGGTCTTGATGAACTCGGCTCTCTAGTTTTATCCTCCTTGATGCCGATAGATGAACTGATAGGTAAAACTGCAGAGCAGATTGCTTTTGAAGGCATTGCATCAGCCATCATACAAGGTAGGAACAAGGAAGGAGCAAGTTCTAGTGCTGCGCGCATAGTTTCTGCTTTGAAAAGCATGTCGACCATTATGAGTTCAGGAAGGAAAGAACGAATATCAACCGGACTTTGGAATGTTGATGAAGATCCAGTTACTTCAGAGAACCTTCTTCCAATTTCAATGCAGAAGATTGAGTCCATGACAGTTGAGGCATTGAAAATTCAAGCTGACATGGCTGAGGAAGAAGCTCCGTTTGATGTTTCTGCACTCAGCTCAAAGAAAGGGGAAAATGGGAAAGATCTTTTGGCTTCTGCTATTCCACTTGAGGATTGGATTAGAGACCAAAGCTTAAACTACAACAACGGTGCTGCAACTTCAAGTTCTGATGGTGGACCTGAAACAGTTACAGTGATATTGGTTGTCCAACTGCGGGATCCAATGAGACGCTATGAAGCAGTTGGAGGTCCTGTGATGGTGCTTATTCATGCAACACGTGCTGGCACAAAGGGGGATGAGGAGGAGAAGAGATTCAAAGTAACAAGCATGCATGTAGGAGGTTTCAAGGTTAGGAGTTCCACAAAGAAGAATGCATGGGACAATGAGAAGCAAAGATTAACTGCAATCCAATGGTTGGTTGCATATGGGTTGGGAAAGGCAGGGAAAAAAGGGAAGCCGGCATTGGCAAAGGGACAAGACCTGCTATGGAGCATTTCTTCGCGGATTGTGGCGGATATGTGGCTCAAAACCATGAGAAATCCAGATGTCAAGCTTGGAAAGTGATTTGTTATGCCAAGGAAATAGTCTTGCATTCAAGTATCATAAAATGTTTCATTCATCATAGAAAGTTTCATTGTGCTGATTTGTGAATACAAAAATTGTGTAAATGTCATGCATGCGATATCATTAGTTGTTTTTGTAAAAGCCAATAAAATTTATGAGTCGAATATAGGACATGTGATATTTGAATGATAAAAAGGGTAGATTATCTTTACAAAGGTCTGAAACTAAGTAACTAAGTAACCATATTTGATCTTTTTTTCATTTTGATATTTCTTTCTTTTTCTATTTGCCCCTTTTTGTGTTCTTTCAACTTGTCAGTTCATATTTGTTGATTTGGGTTGATAAAATATAAATACAGAACATGTATTTCGGCATTGTGTATACATACATACATGAGATATAGAAAAATAATAATAAAGATTTATCTAGTCCTGCACATACGTGACTCCTACTTTAAATTAAAGGCTTAAGAATATAGAGAAAATCCTTACACCAAACCAAACCCAAAATAAGAACCACCTTCAATACACATAACAACACATCTATGTATCCATTGACACTGTTTCATTATCTTTGATCAACATAGAAAAATGCCAGTGAAAACTTCACTTAACATGCAACAATCCAAAAACCATGATTTGTCACTATTATAAAATAAATAAGTCAGAGTTGCTAGATTCATATGAGATGCAACGGACCTGAATATCATCATATTGTAGATCTTATGAGACTTCACACTTGATTTCCTTTTCCACTCTTCCAAAAAGGGAAGTTCCTCTTGATACAAATTTATTCAGAATTTACCAAGATTTGCCCAATTAATATATCATTTTCCCCACTGGTTTATAGAGTTGCAATTATTTTGATCCATTTGATTTTACTTATTACAAAAATAAGGTTCGAAAGAACACTTGTCAACAATTTTTCTGCATTTGTTCTGGTGTTATTTTATGACACTCATCAAGATTTTAGAAAAATTCGATCACATGTAACATTGTATGAAACCGAATACTAGACAAGAAAAAGGCCAAAAAGTTATAAGTTCAATGAAATTGTTAATATGAATAAGTGATCACGCTTGATAAAATAGGATTAGAAATGAAAGTATTAAATAGAAAGTTGGAGCAGCATCCATTATAGAAGAAATAAAATTTAAAAGATCTCGTCTTAAATAAGACATGTATGGAAAAGATTACCATAAAAAATACTGGTAAGAGTATAGATCAAGAAGGAAGAGAAAAAAAATCAAATCATTAAGAGATATTTGGATTCAAATTGTTTATCTTGACACGTGAGTCATAATAAGATATTGCAACACTGTTGAATAATAAGGCGTTATGATATTTTTTGATTTATGCAGCTAACTTCACCTAAAGGGGAAAAAACTTTGGCTTGTCATTGTTGTCCGTTTTGGCAAGCAACAAATCCAAAATCCACAAGATTTTCAATATCCAGTGCTCATTGTTATGCTCTTCTAGTGTAACTATCACATAACAAGACAAGATAATATTTAAGCTCAAGAGAATATCACTAACAGACAAATTCACAAGAACACAAAACAAGTAGTAAATATAACTTTCACAACAAAATTGTGTAAAATTTCATCGAATAGAATGTGTCCAAAAGCATAAAATTCAGATTGACTAATTTGATATGTAATTATCATGAAAATATCATGAAATAGAAACTTCAATTCAAAGTACCTATACATTTCAGTTTCCTGGATTGTATGTAAAGTATACAGCTAAACAGTACACAAGTACAAATAAGCAACTCACCTGAATGAACTTCAACTGCTTCAAATTATCTACATGAATCTTTCTTTCCCAATAAGTCAGAAACTCATAAGTATCAAAAGAACGAAAGGAAAGCTATATATCAACCTGACGACACCGACACCAAAATGCAGTGCCTCCACTTCGGCCTCGAGCAACAGCTATTTCATCGTCAACATAAAACCAGATGAAGAAAGGATCCTTAGTGCTTGGTTCCCTGTCTTCCTTTTGTCCAAGGCTGATTTGTAGAGGTTTAAAAGGTCCAACTTTTATTCGAAGGTTCTCAAAAATGAAAGACAGTATTCTGTTTTTCCACGAAAGTTTGCCTTCAAATGTTAATTGTCCAACGGGTCCAAGATATACACCATTTTCGATCCTCTTAGCCTAACAATTCATAAACATAACTTAACATTTACTTAGACACAAGAAATCAGAAAAATACCAGAGCCTTTTTCTAAAGATATTTTAGATACAGGTTGATGATTTGGCATATGCAACACTTTCAAGTAATGAAACAAACAACAGCAATACAACATTTCTTGCATGCGAAGAGTTAAGAAGGCAATGAAAATCTATTTTAGAGGCCTTATTAACTCATACACAAGGGTCATTACACACCAAAAATCCTCACAACCTCAGAAAAGTAGCACCATCACAATACTCAATGCATAATTAACAGTTCTCTCTCTCCTGTCCTTAATATATGTTAGAATATTAGAAAATATGTTTTAGGATTGGTTTACAATCTTAGAGGACCCCTTAGGATTAAATTTTATATTTTTTATTATTATGATCCCTAATTTAGGATTGGGTATATGTATCCCTATAAATAAGGATTAATCCTGAGTCTTTTGTATCAAGTCTTGAGTCTTTTCATTATTCAAACCTTTTTGCATTCTATTGGAACCCTAGCCTCCTTTCTCATTCTCTCTTTCTCTATGACTCTCTATTGTTAACAAGTTAAAAAGTTATATTTTAAAAGAAATTGAATTAGATCACAAAATGAGAATTCAGTTCAAAACTCAACAACACAGAAGAGTAAAAGCTTCTCATTATTCAGATGAAGGGTTCATTCATTTTTTGTTTCCCACTTTAAATAGACTCTTATGTATCAAGAATGAAATAGAGATAGTAACATATGAAAGAGACTTACAGTAGCATCAAATCTCTGAACAGCTGTGAGAGGAAAGTATCTACCACCTTCTAATTTTTTCTAAAAATCAGCATAAAATTATTATAGTAAGCATAAATTACTAAAGATGGTTTAAACCAGAATCATACAAAATAATAGAAATATGTTAACCTTTGCAGTAAAAACTAGCATCCAGGTTCTTCCAGGGGATTCCTTTCCTCCAAGGATTTCAAGAAAACCAGAAGGATCAACTTTTGCTTTCTCAATGACAGAAAGTGCAGAAAGAATCTCCTCTAATGGCACCTTTCTTGTTTTAGCTGCATTTTTTAGCACTTTCACACTTTCCTCTACTTCCTAAGTAAAGAAAGATATTAAAAATAAAATTATATTTTTCAATTCAAAACAGAAACCCCATAAAAAAGTTCAAACTTTGAGCTAATCTCTGCCTTACAAAATTGACCAAGTTTTCAAAGTGAAAGGTGAAAAGGGTTCAATAAAGATTCAAACTTTAGCATTTTAACCTTTTCAATTTTGTAAGACACCAAAACAAAACTTTGAAAACATTAATGGCAATAAAGCAAAATGAACATACAAAGGAAAAGATCATAATACCCTTTTGGGTTTCTCGTCCTCAATGACAGGTGGGGTTGAGGAAAGTTGATCTCTTTCATCAAGAGTGGCTCTGGTTCTTGTTCTTTCTCTGTAATATTGAACAAGGTGATGTTTTGTTGTTTTTCTGAGAGGAGTGGAATTGAGAGGCTTAAAAGATGGAAATGAAGTTGAATTTGGGAAATAGCTTTTGAATGATGAGATATGTAACACATGAATTGGTGTTGTGTGTGAGTTCATTGCTATTTGCAATGTAGCAGCTATGATATATCTTTCACTTTTGAACCATTTTGTATATAGTTTTGGGGCAAATGAAGCAATGGCCATACACATTTTTTTGTACTCTATTTATGTGGTCCTCAAGATTCTCTTAACGTTATCGGCATGATTAATAGTGACATTTTTTTTACGGAAGTGATTAATTAGTAACATTGTTCTAAATTTTAAGCACCTTTTTCCTTTTTGAGATAAATCTTAGCACAGTTAATTTGTTTTTTTTTTTAATTATCAATCCTCTCGTCTTAAGTTTTTATCATAAAAAAAACCCATTATATAAGTAATTTTAGTAAATGAGACAAATTAAAAAACGTAATTAATTTTGTTGATTTTATGAAAAAATTGTAGCTTATTTTTCAAAAATTACTCTTCACTGACTTCATTTAAAAATGGTATGAAAAATAAAGACTACAAGAATTGAAAAAATAAGAGTAATAAAAAGTTTTAGATATAGTAAGAAAAATAAAATATATCATAAAAACTGTAAGGTGGGGTAAAATGAGACAATTTTCTTTGCAAAATTTTTAAATACTGCTTCAGTTTAAGGATTGAACACCTCAATGGCAAAAGTAGTAGATAACATTCACAGCTCCCTCTTCTCTTCTATTTGGATTCCCTTCTGCAGTCTCATCTAATTTTTCTCATTATTTTTGCATTTTTATCAAAATTTTGCAAAACCAGTATGTGTCTACATTTGGAAGACCACCACCAGACCACCCACCCACGGGAATCTGCCACCAATCATAATCGCAGTTTTATTCGGCTTGGCCAATTTTGAATTGAATCCGACTGATGTCCACCCCTATCTAAAGATCAATGCGTCTAGAATATGAGGCACCGTGTCATTTATAAACAATTCAGTAATATTTTACGTATTTCATGATCAATTGCTCCATCCTACAATGCACGTTTCAGTAGGACTAACTACCACATAGCATTACGTCAAATCGCATGGCATATTAGTTCATTTTCGAAATACATAAGACGATAAATCCGCCTTGTAAATTCCCAATTCTACAAAATTCCACCATGTATACTCAGTAATAGTAGTATAAAGAATTCATTTATCAACATAAAATAAAATATGCCCTAGTCAACTGTGACTAGAAAATTTGTTTGATTGCTGTTATTCTAAAATATGAATAGTCATCAGATGCCACAGCTAATCAGGTGGATCGATTCAAAACCATCAATTTTCAATTATATATCTCATGTAGTATGGTTGGAAGCCGCCAACTGTATAATACTGAAGCAACCAGGCCTTGTTCGGCCGCATACAAGTACATGGGCACCAGCTGCAACAAATAACTCTTCGTTGAGTACACCCCAAGAAAAAGGAAAACAAAATTCCGAAATGAAATGGATATGTGAATTATGCCCTAATGCTGCCACTCCATTTGTCTCTGCAGGAATAATGTCATCATGTCCATGATTAGTCATTGTTAAGTTGAAAAAACAAAGGTAAACCAAAAATTGATGTCGACTGTTCCTAGTCTATTCTCGTAAAATCATTTTATTTGTCCAATATGCATAAAAACACCAGAAAAATCTATAGACATGACGATTAGAACATGATGCAAAATATTTGATATTTTAGGCTCAAGCATTTGCATGTTGTTTTCCAAATAAAATTCCATTTGTTTAAATTTCTCTAGATACAAAAGATAATGACAATAGAAAAGTCCTCTAATAACTGCAAAAGTAACAGATAAAAGTATCAGGTTATTCAAACCATGGAAATTAAAAGCAAGTGCAGGTCGACAATGCATATGAAATAATTGTTTACCTCTAGTCAAAAAATTTACAAACTCAAAGAGCATTGACTTTTCCCACAGCAACAGTTTTTCCTGCAGGACAGAGCAAGTCATACAGCTTGAACATATATTAACATCATAACATTTGCAAGTTGACCGATTTGTCTTAATCCTTACCTTCAGTGCGAAGAGTGAACCTCCCTAGTTGTGGAAAATCAGAGAACTTCTCAATGCATATCATGTTATTAACCTGCAAGCACAACACCAAAACAAGATGAAAATAAACTCATTTCAATAAAAAGCCGAATGTTAAACAAGATGAATGCATCTTTCTCTAAGACTACAGAACTATATTCTTCACATTCAAGATTATGTAACAACATTATCATAGCCCTAGGAAGCCAATTCACAGAAATGTAATAAAAAAAAAGGCAGCCTGGGGTGACAAAAGATACACTATGCACAGGGTCAAGGAAAGGCTCAAAACAATTGAGTTCATCACAGACAGCCTCATAGTAGAGGAAAATGATGACTGCAGCCATGGAGCAACAGTTGGTCTTATTTCTCACAGTTTGTGTATGGGATCGATGCAACCTAGGTCACAATCTGCTTCTGATAGAAAGCACATAGGAATGACTGGATTCACAACGAAATGGTAAACAAAGATCCCCTTCAATGCATGTTCAACCATTCCAAACTAAGAATATCATGTCATCCAATTTCTCCAAGATGACATAGGAGAATGGGTTCGGCACAGATTGCACCAGAAAAGAGTGCAAAGGTCGTCAACTCATGATTGCTAGCAACGAAGAAGGATCCACACGGAATGTCAGAAGCCATGGGCGTGAAACTCAAGTATAGGCTCTGATATCATATTAAAGAATGGAAATAAGGAAAAGAATTGAGAGGAAGAGAAGAAAACAATGGGAATTGTTGAGGCCCACATTGGATAGTGATATAGCCCAAATAGTGATTACAAGTTGTAATAAGCGGAAGGCAACACTTGCCCCACAAGCTACAATTTAGGATTGAGTTGGACCCAAACTCAAATTCTAAGATGGTAACATAGTCTATCCTAGATCCATTGAACCACCAACTGATGTCCAATCTTGCATACTTCAGGTTCCAGATATCTAGTCTTAGGGCTCAACAGTCCCACATTTTATAGTGATATGGTCTAAGTAAAGGTTATAAGTCGTGAGCAACCTTTACTGCATGAGCAAGTTTTTGAGGTTGAGTCCAAACCCAAAATATAGAGGAAGAACTTCACTAAATCAATACTAGATGTACAATGTGTCTATACTAGCATAGAATATTCTAGAGTGACAGACAAATACTAACCAACAACTGATTCTGCTATCAGAATATAACAGCTATCTGCCCAACAGTTATGCTAATGTGACATTATGACAGTGACATCACTATCAGTAACTGAATTTAGGACATTGGAATGCTGTGGCAGTGTTCTGAGCATAGTGCATGAGTATAATACTCCTTTAAGAGACTAAGTGCAATGTTTTATATGTGCCCTCTGCTATCAGAATATAACAGCTATCTGCCCAACAGTTATGCTAATGTGACATTGTGACAGTGACATCACTATCAGTAACTGAATTTAGGACATTGGAATGCTGTGGCAGTTCTGAGCATAGTGCATGAGCATAATACTCCTTTAAGAGACTAAGTGCAATGTTTTATATGTGCCCTCTGGGTCACGTGATGACAATTCCAAGCATTGCATTTTTTTTAATATTGTCCACCAATTTCCAGTCAAAAAAAATAGTCCTCCAATAAAGAAAATACAAAGTTAGCTTCCACATTTGGGATGTAAAAAATCACCTGAACACGGCATATTACATTAGCACCATTCTTTACAAAAAGAACTTTCTTTTTCATAGGCTTCCTTGTCTTTGGATCAATTTGTTGCAATAGCTCAACAATCTCACATTCCTCAACTACAGAGTGGATGTGCAGAACAGCCTTGTATCCAGCAGTAAAAATAGCCTACAAATTTTATGCAAAGATGTTAATTTCCTTGATCAATACATAGAAACTAGTGCTAACATCCAAATGCTGAAAAGATAGGATACACACATTGTCCATTAATTCAAGGATTGCCAACTGAGCAACAAACTCGGTAACTGTTGGTATTGGATGTTCTGCAAAGGGGGGGAACAAAAACCACGTAAAAACCACAATAAGCAAATAGATCTCAACATAAACAAAATGGATCTTAATATTTAATTGAGTATAACAAGAAGCACATTAATGGTGGGAAAATGTCATGTCACCATCTGAAAATTTGAATAGTTATGATTAAATCAATTTTTTAAATCCACTGCTATTTACGATCAAATCAATTTTTTAAAATTCTGTCAATTATGCTTTTGAAACACCTTTTCAATAAAATTTATCGAATATCTTCTAAATGTAAAATTGCTTCAATGCATCTTCAAAATCCAGCAAAATTAAATAAATGGAAGAAAAAATTTCTTACCAACACTAGACAGGACGAACCCAGATAGTATGTCTTCTTCTTCAATACCAGATAATCGAACCCGTAAATTTTCACCAGGTCCAGCACGTTTAACCCGATTTTCATCAATATATATAGCAACAACTTTTACTTGATCCTGCAAAATAATGTGCAGTAGTCACCACCTGAATATTTAACAAATAGGAAAAAGTGGAAGAAAGAACGGAACGACAAAGCTCACAACATCCAAAAAGACTACCTTATTTGGCATGACGAAAAGGGTATCTCCCTCCCGAATAGTACCAGATTCCACTTTGCCCATAACAACAGTTCCCATGTCTTTAAATTTGTCAATTAAAGGCATCCTACAAAGGTCAGAAGTTCAATCTTTGCACACAAAAAAAAGTTGAGCTTTAAAAACTAAGAATTTATAAAGGACCTTTGGGAGGGAAAAGGAAGCAACAAAATGTTTAGAAGTGAAGTACTAATTGGAGCTTTAGAAATTTTTAGAAATGAAGTACCTGAAAGGACTTTTGGGATCTCGCAGAGGAACTTCGATACCATCAAGGGCTTCAAATAAGCAAGGCCCATCCCACCATGAACAAATGCTTTTATCCATTCTTGTTTTTAAGTTTGAACCCATGAGCCCCGATATAGGTAAAAACAAGACATCTGTTAAATAAAAAAGTTATTACAATAACTTCATTTCCATTATCTACAAAACTGGTGAAGACATACACAAAATATGAAATTATTGGTAGAAAATGATTTTCAAAAAGAGGCACCTTGTGACTATTTTATAATCTTTTCTAATCCACACAATAACTACAGGAAAAGAATAGCCTTACTACAGGAAAAGAATAGCCTTTGCACGACCTAAATACCATCAGATTTTCAATCCTTACTTTCCTAAAAGTAAAGAAAGCTTTTGTTCATTGCCATATAATAGGTTAACATCATGTCCCCAACCCTTGAGAACAAAATAGTCAATACCCTCTGGTCAGCGCACAAAGAAACTACCAACTTGTCTGCCATCTTCAACACATCCCAAGCTCCAGAGCATCCAGCAGGACACAACAATCTCAATCACTCTAGATGAGAATAAGAAATTCTTAGGAGTGAACTATGGAAGACAGTTTGCCACCCTCGTCATGTTTATAAATTATAATTATATAAAAGCATGGTCCCAATGTAAAAGCAACATAACCCACCCACTATCTATCATCCATTTACACAAGCATTTAAAAAAAGAATTAAATAGACAAGCAAAATAAAGTTCCCACATTCTGTTACAAATAAAAGGCAGATACCTTTCTTTACATTGTATCCTGATTGCTTTAGAAATGGAATCATCTTTGACTCGATCTCATCGTACCTAATGGAACACCGCCAGTAAGATATCTCATTACAATTCCATATAAGCTCATAAGGGCAGAGAGAGAGAGAACCTTTCTTTCGACCAGTTTACTGTAGGATCATCCATTTTATTGACAACAACAAGCAGCTTAGCCACACCCAGTGTTTTTGCAAGCTGGACATGTTCACGGGTTTGTCCGCCTCTCTCATATCCAGTTTCAAACTCTCCCTTCCGAGCAGAAATTACCTGATTGATGGGCATAGAACACAGAAAGAAAAGACAAACATATCATCAAATGCTTGTGAAGAAGCATATCCTGAAGATCAAGAAACAGAACCACTGTCACAGATCAACTAACCAACACTCCAATATCAGCTTGAGATGCACCACTGATCATATTAGGAACATAGCTCTTGTGGCCCTGCATAAACAATGAAGTTTAATATTAAATATTTATTACATAAGCACACAAAATGATGTTATTTTAAATTAAAGATAATATGACAATCAAGTCAAGGGAATATTTTAGTCAGAGAAAGTCCTCTAAATAGTCAAGCCAAAACGGGAGACTATTATTACTCTACAAATATGCATTTACAAGATATAGAAAACTGATCTGAGGAAAATCAAGCAATACATATACTCACAGGTGCATCCAAAATGGTGAACCTTGTTGTCTCTGTCTCAAAATGTGCTCTTCCAACTTCAACTGTTTTTCCCTGTAATTATCACAACTTTACTCTCATCATGAGTCCTAGGAAAATTCATACGATTAACAAGCAAAAAAGGAAATCTACATTAAATGAGATTAACCAATTAAATGTTATCAAGCATATTTATTCAAACCTTTACTCTCTCCTCCTCATTTGTGTCCATGATATAAGCCATGTACCTGGCATATAAATTACAAATCATTAACTTGATATAGATTAGTATCAACTATTAAGTATATTTACTAAGCTAAAAGGTCTCATCTCCTTTCCCAACAGGATTTGGCTCTTCTAAAGTGAGTTCAAAGTAAATTAAGTAATCGCAAATACATTGATATTTTTAACACATTCGTCATTTGTTATAAATGTGCATGTAAGTATATGATTTTCTCATCAAAGCATATCATTCCATTAAAATCAAATGAAAGTGAACCAACTCAAAAACTTTTCAAGATGCTACAAAAAGAGAAAGTAACCACGTGAATTAATTAGATAATATTCTCAAATTCAGTAATTACTAATAGTCCAACACAAGCTCTAAGACTTTTCAATTGTGATGATTCAACCACTTCGGTGAAGTAGCCTGACAACTACAAGAAATTACGACCCTAAGTTGCATCAAACAAATGATGAGGCAGCAAAGCAGCAATGGGATCATGGAACAATTTCAATAGAGAAACAAATTAAATGAGCTAACCAGCTTTCTCGACTTTTGTCCTTGGCTTCTTTCTCATATTTTTGGATAGTTCGATCATCAACCTGACCACTGAGGAAAAGTATCTGACCTCCGGTTGTAGACTTGCCAGCATCTAGAGCAAGAAAAACAAGAATAAATCACTGCTAGAGCAACATTATACTGAATGAAAACGGGAACACATAGATCATGCAAGAAAGATTGCTTTTAATATCCATTAAAGACCAATATTACTTATCACCATATGAAAAAGAAAGCAACAGAAACTAAGTTCTTATACTCGACAAATGAGAGGCTAGCTTCTTACACCCCCCACCCCCC
>JBBPBS010000633.1:414358-429830 GCA_037974835.1 Cicer judaicum | reverse complement strand
CCCCCCCCCCCCCCCCCCCCCCCCAAATACCTCTTCTTTACACAGCTCTCCCTGCCTTCCCCCTTTTTCTGCTCTTCCTTTTTATTTTTCGTCACATATTTAATAATATGTGGATACCTATTCAAAGTAAGTTTACTAGGTATTTGGATTGGTTTAGTTTATTTACAAAAAAAAAACTGATTATCCTCCCAAATTAACCAAAACCAAACAGGTTACTAGACATATACAGATTATAGGTCAATCACCACATGAATAGAAAATGACAAGTGAAAACCGCCATGCATGCCAAGAATACATTCTTTTATGTCTGTCTTAAGAATAAATCTTTGCAGAGGGCACTAAACAGAAGCAACAAGGGTAACTCCTGCAGCACTCCATGCCCAACATCTAAAATTCATTTGATAGGCAGTTGAATAAATGGACATAATCTTAACCAATAGAACAGTGAGAAAAGCTGAATAAAAGATAAAAAGGAACCTTACCAACATGCCCAATAAACACAACATTCAAGTGCCTTTTCGTTATCTCTGGCTCAACTTCATCTTGAACAGCCGGAATTTCAATATCTTTCGCTACAAATCAAATTCATGGAGTGAGAACATCAAAATAGATGTTGATATATTAATTGGCAATGAGCTGTCTAATTTCGGAACACCAATCTTAATGTGACATACACACGTTACGACATACTAGAAAACTAAATAAATTTCAATACCTTTTGGCTCAGCCTCAACAG
This sequence comes from Cicer judaicum, assembly GCA_037974835.1. Lineage (NCBI taxonomy): Eukaryota > Viridiplantae > Streptophyta > Magnoliopsida > Fabales > Fabaceae > Cicer > Cicer judaicum. Next base: position 429,094 of record JBBPBS010000633.1, on the reverse strand, counting down.
CCTGAGCCTGAACCTCCTGCTTTGGATCTGAAACAGCCAAATAGAAATCCATCATATGATGCTCTTAATCTCGCTCATTAAGTTATAAAATTACAGCAGTAAACTAATAACATAGGCAGCAAAGAACCAGTAAAACAACCAACAAATAACACAGAAAGAACTAATGCATTATTCATTGCAAGAAGAAACAGCTGAGCTTGTCATATATGAATCTAACAGCAATAGCTAAAATAGACAAGCAAATTCTATAGTGCTGACAAAGCAAATAGACACTACACTGAGCTAGTCATAGATTGGACGAGATTTATTTTGGGGACAGTCTACCTATTCTGGTTATCATTCATTCAAAACAGATGACCCGAATAAACCAAAATAGCAATAAGTACAAGAGTATAACAAGAGACCAAAAGAAAAGGGAGGGAAAGGAATGCATATGTTTCCCACTTCTATAATACCCCCTCTGGTCACTATTATAAGCAAAAAAAACTACTTTTGCGGATATTAAGAAATATAGTTAACTGCAATTAGTTTTTTAGGTTTCATGTAAAACACAAGTTAAATTTACTAAATTGTCCCTTTTAATATCAAACACTTAACTATAGCATTGAACGTTTTGAATTAAATAAAGGGTGTATTAGAAATAATAGCATTAAATGAGTCAAAAGTAGTTAACTTTTGCTAATAATCGTGAATTAAGAAATATAGTTAACTGCAATTGGTTTTCTAGGTTTCATGTAAAACACAAGTTAAATTTACTAAATTGTCCCTTTTAATATCAAACACTTAACTATAGCATTGAACGTTTTGAATTAAATGAAGGCTGTATTAGAAATAATAGCATTAAATGAGTCAAAAGTAGTTAACTTTTGCTAATAATAGTGAATAAGATTTAAGACACTTTTTTTCTTTTTTTAATAGTGACCAGAGGGAGTATCTTTTAAGGGTCTCACAAGTGCTACCTCAAAACCATCTCCCTGAACAATTGCGAATTAAAAAATGATTGTGTTAAGGGGGAATGAAAGGTACTACTGCGCAACGTATTTGTCCATGCATGTAAGAAGCAGAAAAAGATTGATCTCAGAAAAACAACAACGATGATACTTTAAATGAGAGCCAGTAAAAATAATGAAATACAATGATACCATACTTTTGACGCTAATGAGATTTACTTTCACAAAAAATATAAATATAAAAATGAAAATGGAAGGCACAAAGAAAAACACAGAACCAACCACTTCCTGACAACAAACCTTCATCCATCTTATCAAAATTATCAACATCTGGCTTCTCATCCTCTGGATTCACCACCCCATTACTGTCTTCTGCTTTATCACAATCAAGATTGGATAGAAATATTAAAAAAAAACATAACAGCAATAGATACGTAGTAAAAAAATTAAAAAATAAAATAAAATCTTACACCTATAGATTACCTGCTGAGTCAAGCTGTAAAGAACGAATCTCCTCCTCGATATCTACCATTCAAACAAAACAAACATTACCTCCTGACTCACCCAATTCCTTAAAACCTTAAAGAGAATGCTTTTGATTGAGTCAAGGAAAAGCACTAAAACTTTTGAATTTTGAATTTTATTTTTCTGTAGTATGATATAATCAAAATGAATTATAAAATATTAAATCCACCACCATAACACGTAATTCAGCTTACTGCTAGTGTTACAACTCACAATAAGGTAACAAAATTGAACTGCAAGTTGAGTAAATAACACACTATAACACTGTCAATAAACTATGCGTCGGCAAAACAATAACGTGCAAAGTGAAAATCAGAATCCCAATATATGAGTGAAGGTGCATCTGTTAACACGCTCAAGGAATCTCAATCACTAGAAATCAAGCAGAAATGAAACCAAAGCAAGCAAAATGAAGTGATACTAATTGTTCAGCGATTGGAAACAAGCGGATTAAAATTAAGAGTAACGAAAATTGGAAACATGCAGATCTAACTCATAGGAGACGGATTAACATGAAACAGTAGCTAAATGGAAAAATAAAATGGCAATAAATTAATTGAAGAGAGGATAATAAATAGGTATGGGATTTGAGATGAAGATTGAAGAGAACGTACCCATGATAATGATAATGGTAAATGGAAGAATGAGATTCTGATGAGATACTGAACTGCGAGGGTTTCGGGGAGTACGCAGCTAAAGAGCAAAACAGGTGAAACCAAAGACAATTGAGGCGTGAGGTTTTAGTGTTCCATTTCCATATTCCACGGTATCTGTTATTTATTTTTTTTCGATATCATAACATTTTGTAAAATAAAATATATATATATATATATATATATAAAATACTCGACTGTGATTTTAGCAAGAAATTTTATTTTAAAATAATTTTTATTTTACTTTTTTACAATATTAATTAATTAAATTTTTTATTTAAAAAAATTATATTAACTAAAATGGAACAATGGAATAAGTTGAATATAATGAATCATGAGAGGAGGTGTAGGAAGTAAAAATACTATGAATACTTTGACCAGGAGTGAATATTTTTTATGACACACGTCATTTCCTATCTTTGTGCTTTTGAAGAAAGTTGAAGAGTTTCGATCTTTTGAGAGTTGGATATCCTCTCAATCTTTCACAACATGCATAAGGGACTCGTATACAAACAGACAACGCTGACAAAGATCGTCAGATGTCATGCCTCTATGACACCTCTCAACATTTGTCATGAGTTTTTCGTATGTCATATTCCAAAGTGTCGTCCTAAATTTGGTTGGGCCTTGCCAAGTCCAAACCTCCTTGAACAATATTATGGAGTCAACACTGGTCTTATGGTTTGTAAGGTTATTGTATGTTAACTTAAGAGTAAATTGTTTGTCAGACGCTGACAGCCATGCAAAAAAATCAGAAAAGCATTGATTGAAGGTTTTAAGGATCGAATTTTTTTATAGATTAACTCAAGCATAATTTGTTGCAATTTACTCCAATTTTAATTTGTACCATTAGTGTAGCTCAATACAAAAAAAAATAGATTCTCTAAGTGGAATAGCTTGAGGTATTAAGTCAGCAAGCTTTTCGCGCCCTAATATCCATTGATCCTTTCAAAAATTTGTAGAATGACCATCACAAATAATCAATTGTACATTACTTTCAGTATTGGGTCACACTTTACAAACATTTCTCCAAGTATTAGGTCACACTTTCTAACGTCCATTTATGCCTCTCATTACAATACACTTAAAAGTACTATTTTAATTTTTTTTATTATATATAAAAAGTTGAAATTATTTTTTCTTTTCACTCACACGTTCGAAATTTTAGTAAATTTTTTAGTATTTTCAAAATTTTAAAAGCACAAGTAAGGTTTTTTGTCAATTTTTTTGATTAATTTAAAACATCTAAAACATAATTTTTAATTTTTCAAAAAATATTCTAAAGTTTTGAAAAAATATAAAAAAATTTAAATAGAAAATTCCATACTTTTTGAAAACTTCGATTAATTTGAAACTTCCAAAATAGAAAAATTTATATTTTCAAAGCATTCAAACAACACAAAACTTTTGAAATTTACTATTTTAAAATTTTTAAATCTTTATTTTTTTAAACATTCAAAATTTTAAAAAAAAAATTAAAACTTTTGAAACATTTGAAATAAAGAAAAAAATTTAATAAAAGTGTAATCTAATATTTTTAAGTGTACCAAAAGTGAGCGGTGTAGATGAGGTGAGAAGTAAAAAACTTACTTTTTTTATTTAAAATATGTTTTATAGTTTTTTTTATTAGTATACGTGTTAAATTTAATGCCACTCTCTTGCACTTAAAAATAATAAGTCGCAATTGCAACTTTTTTTAGGCTAAATTATATATGTGGTCCCTTAACTTAATTTCAAATAACGTTTTAGTCCTTTAACATTTTTTTTTTCGAGTTGGTCCTTTATTTTAATTTTAAGTGACAATTTGATATTTTATGTTTTAAAATTTCAACAATGTTGTCCTTTTTTTTTACAAAACCCATAAAATTTATTATCATCTTCAATAAAATACAAATTTGATCAAATTCATATCTTAAATCTTGAAATAAACTCATATTTTCATTCTTTATTTGATGACGTTGGAGATGAAAATATAAGATTTAAATATCTCAAATTAATCATAAAATGAACTCAGTGATTGCATTCACAAAATGTATACTCTACTTCCACCTCCTAATTTTGAGCCAACATCTTTATGATTTGTTGGATAAGACTTTTACCTCTAAAAGATTTGGTAGTTGCACCCTTTAGATAATTCACTACAATATTAAAGTCCATCCCCAAATAAAAGTCTTTAAGTTAGCTAACTTAATCCCTTCAAAAGCTCCACAACGTTAGAGGCTAAAAAAAACTCGGAATTAGATAAACCAAAATTGTATTATTTTGAATTTTGTGTAAATTAGGTCTTCCAATGTTGCATTTGTGTGATTTGGTCTTTTGTGTTCCAATTCCAGGAATGGTTTCTCCCAAGCCCTCTAATCACTACTTTTAAAAAAAAAAAAAATTAAATTATTATAATTAAGTTTTTGTGTAACTGTCATTCACCTACTAAAAATGTAAATGAGTCACACGTGGATATGACCTTACACATTACCTTTGTTTATCAAAATAGTCCTACTACATTTCAAAATCAATTAAATGAGCAAATAAATCATAAAACTTACTGTTCTACTGTATAAGGCATCTCAAGTATTTTACATCATGAAATATATTTAAATGTATGTGTAAATTTTATTAACACAGTGAACCCAGTCTTTAAACTCAATTTTTTATACTAATCGACATTTCATTAACTTTCTCCATTCAAAAAAAAAAAAAAAACTTTTTTTCAGTGTCGTGTTATCGTCTGCAAAATGTGAAAGGAAAATCGTTGAACTAACTCAATTGAATAGAACAACTCTCGCACACTTTGAAATAATAAGAACATATTAGATGACAAAACCAAAAGTCATTTTCCCATTCCCACTCCTCCAAACGCCAATGGAGAGCATTATGAAACACTAACTATTCATTAAAAAGATGAAGGCTAACAATTTACCTATTACTATCTCTTTCGAAACCTCGATATAATGTACACTGTCTTGCGCCTTTTGTGCAATGAATTTTAACTATTTGGTTTCTTTCAATTCAAACATAAAAACACTAATCGCTACTATGCACTTGGCATATTTGCATAGAGGAAAGTGAAAAAAAGTTCAACCTCTGGTATGTTTTTAATGACTTGGATGAACCGATTTTTTCTAGGTTCTTCGACGAGCAAAGGACACATCTGTGCAACTTGAGGTAATACTCTGGCCAGCGGCACGCCTGTAGTCCCCATGAGTTCAGCCAGTGTATCCACCACAGCTTTCAGAGATATCTCTACAACGCCCCCAAATTCAGCACTGCAAAAAATAAAAAATAAATCATCATTTGAGATGTTTGTGAAACTTATTTAAAAAACCAATGAAGCCGTGTTTGACACATGTTGAATATCTCATTTGGCTTTCTAATATAAAAAATATGAGGTACCTTACTGGGTATTGTAACATGTTGTGGATGTTTATATCTTTTGCCTATTTATATTGGTTGAGTTTTGCTTCTTACTTTGATTATATGAATCATCAAGTTTCACCTCTTTTAGATCTTTTACAAATGATGCTCATGTAACATTTTGTCTAATTATAATATACCAATGTCTGGTGTCCTACATTTAGAACAATAGCAGTGTCTTTGTGCCATGTTTGGTATTCATGTCAATGTTTGTGTTTCACTGTTGTCAACTAGTGCATTGGTTGCATTACAAGTAGAGAGAGTTCATGCATATAATAGGTATGTTGAGTTTCTAGGTAGTTTGTAATTAACCATTGCATCCAAAACAAACAATAAATACCTTGATAATACTTCCCGGGCTTCCATAATTAGTTGTTCGAATTCTGTCATATGACTCATATCAAATGAAACTATGTCACTACTGCCCGAGGTCGTGGAGTGTAATTTAACTTCGTCAGGCATCATATATTTTAACCAGAAATGTGGGCTACCCCTGCTCATGAAGGTGTTCAGTATTTGTGTGATCGTTTCATGAAACGTTGTATTGTTGAAGAGACTAGTCAACTGCTTTCTGCACAATGAAATTGTACACAGCCAATTTAAATTGAGTCTTAATCATCAATCTAAAACATATCACTATTCTGAGGAAAAAAGTAAAACTCGGGTTAGAATTCTCGTTGCTGATTGCCCTTCTATGTGAGCACATTCTTACAAAAATATGTGTGTGTTGGCCGAAGGGAAATTTACTTACTCCTAGAGTAACTCTTGTCACACTTATTTAGTTTAATAACCCTTGTAGGCATAATATTTCACCAATTTAACCGTCAAATTAAAAGTTCTTATTGAATAAATCAAGTGTACACGTTTTCAAAAAATTTAAAATCTAAAACTTCACCAAATATCTACAATTTAACGATAATTTATAGTTAAAAAAATTGAATTAAATACCGATAATAAAATCGCAAAACTTAGTCAAGAATAGATTTTAAGGTTGGCAAGTTTCAAAACACAGACTTGGCTACTGACAATTTATGCACAATGGCAGACAAATAAAATCCTACAGCCTAAACTATTCACAGTTAAGATTGTTCTATACTTTATGGAAAACATTAAAAGAAATTTCTTTATATATCCAAGACAAGATTTTTAATGATTGATAGATTCAATTCACAAATTGTTAACCGCCAAAAAATATAAGAAAGAAACATCACCCTTGGAGAACTTCTTTTGTTGCCGCCTCCATGTCAGAAATCAAGGCAGGCATACTATGCTGAGAGAGAAAATCAACACTTCCCAGAAATTTCTGCTGGTCTTCCCCATCAACTACATCGCCACCTTCCTGCACCTAAAGCAACATAGAAGGGGGAAAAACACTTTTAATGGGCACTGGAATTAAGTTCAACAACCACATGCAACCTCAAGATAACAAAAGAAAACCTAAAACACAAAAACAATAAATGACAACAGAAAATTATAATGTAGAATGTGAAATCATATTATATTGAAAGAAAATAATAATACCTCAATAGTAAAACATAAAGCTTTAAGAAGACAACTTCATCTTTGTTATCAATATCATTAGTGTTCTTCCTTTATCAAATATTTTGTGCTCCAAACCATTAGGCGAAAAGTGTTAAAATTAAATATTTCAATATATTCACACAAATAATTGGTTTTTATTGATAGTCCACATCCGATGACATCCATCACCTTACAAACCGATTTTGTATGGTTGAGTTAGGTCCAACCTAAATTCCTAGATGGTATCAAAGTCTATCCATTTCCGGTCACCCACCAAATTATCCACTCAGGAAGCCCAATAGTGCTCTAACGTGAGGCAGTGTATTGAGAAAAATTCAAGTCTCATATTGAAAAGAAATAATTAAAAGAGTTTATAAAGAGTGACACACTTCACTTTACTAGCAAGCTTTGTAAGAATGAGTTAGACCCAATATTAAAACCTAATAGTTTCAATAGTTCTGTTGCTATAATAATAATTTTATATCTAGATCGCTCAAGTGTGATGAATCATCTAAACCAGAGGTTTAAAATCTGCAAGATTGTCATTAATCATATTTGTTCAAAATTTTGTGAGAAAAATCTGTAGTAAGATGTTTAATTGTAATTTCTTCTTTCCATTTTTTATTCTAATAAATAGACAGGCATTAATTCTTTCATAAGAACCTTCTTTGGAAATCCAAAATGTCCCAAGCTCAGGCCTTCTATTTGAATAGCTGTACTAAACAAGACCTGATACTAACAAACATTACAATGGTGAAGATTCATACTCCTAACAAGGCAGTGTTTTCAAATATATACCTGTGTTTCTCTAGTGCAGAAAGAGCTGCATATGTGGTTGTCAAAAGATAACAAATGTGCACTAGCAATAGAGGAAGGGAATCACTGAAAAATTAATTTTGCGGTATATCCCAAAGGAACGTTTTCATTGATACTAATATTGAAGATTCTTTCTGTACCAGATGGAGATTTGTGCAATGAGAAAAAGGAAAACACTCAAGACAGAAATGAAAATACAAATACAAAGATGGCCGATACATTCCATAGCCGTGAAAAACTCATCATGCCGAAAACGAAAATAAAAACGGTGTCACATCGAATGACCATAAGATGAAGAAAGACAGCTGTTCTTACCATTAAATTGGAGCTTCCAAAGCTTCGTGCAGTATCAATGTATAGATGCCTTCCTAGTATATTGACTTGAACTTTTGTATATAAGCTAAGCATTACTGTTGCCCAAACTGACAATGCCATTCTTGTGAAACCTGTAGGTAAACATTGCACACATGTATGCTTATTATTAACCCTCATTGATTATAGCGGCAAGCTGAAATGAATTAACAAAGCGAGAAAACTAGAGGTGTAATAGCAAATATGGGACGCAAGACAAGATCCATACTTAGAATTTTGAGTCTACCCCACAAATTTAGTTTCTCTGATTGTGTTAAAGTGTTGGGCTGACCCTTTCCTTGTATTAGCCTCTCAAGAAGGTGAGAAAGATCCAACTCTTCTGCTATCCGGCAACTTAAGTTGTGCATAGTATGAGGCAATGTTATTGTATCAGAAATTCTCTGAATATTCTCAAAGTGATCTTGCATCCTATAATTTGTCAATTGCAACAACAACAACAAAACAAACAAACAAAGACATGCCATCAACATTTGTTGTTTTTAGATAGTGGTAACAGAAAACATATCTATCAATGAACCTAACACTTATAAACAACAAGAAACTTTGAAATTGATAATTGACTTAACTGAGCCTTCATAAACTCCTCAGTTTCCCTCTGAACTTCAAGTTCCCTCTCAAGTGCATAGAGCCTTTGTCTATGAGCACCATAAAGCTTATACAAACAATAGCCACCTCCAAAAACACCAACAGAGAGGAAAATCTTCCTCCTATGCCGCCTCCAAAAATCCCTAATACAGTAATAAAAAAAACCCTTCAAATCAAAATAATGCAAGATTGCATAGAAAACAATAACAAAGATGCAGCCATTTTAATCATCATAAACAAACAATTGTAGCAACCAATGTTCTAAAATCGATAAAAGTTTACAAATTTATTTTAGTAACAACAATCCAATTACATTAGAGACATTAAGCAAAAGGAGAAACAAACTAAAAAGATGATATAAAAGTTCAAAACTTTACCTCACAGAGAACATTTTGTTGGTGAAGCTGATGAGTTAAGAAACAGAATATTACAACTGGGAAGGGAGCAATAGAAGAAAAAAGTATAAAGGGGTTAAGGAGAGGAATAATAATAGAGGGACTTTGGAAAACACGCCGCAAGGATAAGAGAAAGTGGGGTATTGTATTGTACTAGTAGTGTATATGAGTGGGAACAGAGAGAGAGAGAGAGAGAGAGAGAGAGTTAAGGGAAAAGGGTCGGAGGGAGGAAGGAAGTGTGATTGGGGTGAGATTGGTGGTTTAACATCAACCTTGAAGTTTCAGAATCGAATCTGGGACCGTTTTCTTCATTCGATTTGTAACTACGGAGCTTAGAATCTAAACCAATTAATAAAATATCGTAGGTTTTTTTTTGAATTTATACAAGGGGACCCGGAACCTAAATAAAATGTTTACAAAATATTTAAATTATTTTATTTGTATATTTTGCTCATAAACAATTTTGTATCTCAAGAAATTCATCCACCGATATGAAGAGAATAAAAAGAGTATCTCATATTTAAATTCATGCATCAATATACCAAAATTTTCTAGAATTATCACTAGAATTGTACCTATAAGATGTAATTATAAAACTTTTTGATACACACAATAATATTTTATCAACTTCTAAATATATTGGGAATATTTTCCGAGTTAATATATCAAAGTGATATAGTAATATGATATAATTGTACATATATGTGTAAATAATTAGATTATTAATATATAGAAAAAATATAGTTTTAACTATGTGGTTTTCAAAAAAAATAAAATTTTAATAATTTATAGTCAGCTTTGAAAATAAATAGAAATTAATAAAAAATTATTTTAATTAGCATTTAAATTCAGAACATATTAAAATTTTGCCAAAGTAAATAACCTAATATACTTAATATGAAAGCGTTTCAGCTTAACATTGTTTTTTCTAAAAAGAAACACGTGAATATCATTGTTTTATATTAATTTAATCTTAAAACAATTATATAAAATTTGTCTAAAGATCAATACAATTTTATACATTAATATGTTTAAATTGATTTAAGAGATCTTTTAGTAACTGCGTAGTTGATTTTTATTTTATATTTTTATTAAATAAAAATTAAACGTATTGAATTTTTATATTTATTAAAATTAAGGCTGGTCTTAAGGAGAGCCTTATCATCATCTACCAAAAAGGTAAGTCTTTGTATTGGGCATAAAAGTTGAACTCGCGATCTTATGAGATCTCGTACTGGCTATTGGGTTATACACATAGTTCAATTAATAAGGATCTTAATTTTTTTAATATAATAAAACGATAGTAATTTTTTTTTAAATATATTTTTAATTCTTAAAAAATTATTATTTTTCAAATTTAGTTTATAAAACTTTTTTATTTAATTTTAGTCTCTAATTTGATTTTATAGAGGCTAAAAATATCATTTTTATAAAAAAAATAATTTAAAATAGGAATTAAAAGTGAATTAGAAAAATAATAATAACTAAAAAGTTGAGATTTTTATTATAAATAATAAAAATAAAATTTTGAAATTTTATAGAGAGTAATTTTTTTTTTAATTATTAAAATTAAACTTTTTTTTATAAAGTATCCAATTTTTAATTTTAGAATATGACTTACAAAATATTTAAAGACTATTTGGTGGGAGATAGTCCAACTCCTCACAGCTGATGTTTTTCACTTAATTAATTTTATTTTAATTTTGGGATAAAAACCAATCTTATTTGATTTTCGGTAATCCTTCAAACTGAAAAGGTTGTCCTTTTTGTTTTGTGGTTGCTTGGCTTACACATGAAGAAATCGATTATTTTACAAAACATGTGGGACTTCTTACAAATGACTGAAATTTATTATAGATTCCTTTCAATCCAACCTAAAATAGTGAATTTTTTTATTCTCTGGAATATCTTTGCTAACGTTTGATGCATTGCCTTGAGGAGATATTTAGAATTTTGCGTATGGACGGAACAAAATCCTTAAGGAACTTCAACAAAATCCCTTAGTATGAGTACATGATTATTTAGCAGCATGATAAATGTGTATGTTTTAAAAAGTCAACCTTCTATTAAGGAAAAATGGAGCATTGTTGGACCTTCCTTGTGTAGAATTAGCAAAATTTTGATTTGAATCCTTCTCGCACTACGAAAATCAACAACACCTTCCATATTAGCATCCTTGAAATTAATGAGGTATGTCGAGCTAAACATTTTTGTAATGTATCTTACAAGATCGTCACAGCACAAAAGATTTTGGGATGCAATTGAGATTCTTAGTAGTCGAAATTTGGAGTAGTTTTATTTTTACCCAATATAGCATTGATAATATAATTATGTTCAATATAGGCTTTTTATTTTAAACGTATTTGCCATGTTGTTTGGATTAATTTTGAAATAAAAAATTATTTGATTCAAATATAAAATTATATGTGATTTGGTTTAGATGACAAGTTTAAAAAATTGATCTTATTCAATTTAAAATTGTTTGATTCAAATATAAAATTATATGTGATTTGGTTTAGATGACAAGTTAAAAAAATTGATCTCGTTCAATTTAAAGCAGTTTATGATCAAGTTTTTTATATCGAAATTACAATTGTAAAAAAAATATTAATATTAATATTATAAAAAACATGATAAAATAGTAAAGATGATGCAAAATATATAATATATTTAAATTTAATATTACATAATAATAATAATAATTGATTATATTTAAAATACAGAAAAAGCAACAAAATATAATAAATTAAACTAACAAGTATTATTAGGAAAAAAATTAAATATGTGTTTAATATATCATAAATTAAACTGATAAATCATGAAATAAATTAAACAAATAAGTCAATAATATGTGTTTAATATATTCATTTTTGAAAAATGAATATGCAATGTGATATGATTTATGCAATTTTAATAAAAGGAGGTTAAAAAATATTTAGTTTTGTTCAGTTTTCGACTTTTTTGGATTGAATTGTTTTTTTTTTATTGGTTTTGATGTGTAACATTATAATTCATTCTATGACATTTGAAAAATGGGAGATTCGATAGGTGGCCGTAAAAATTGACCCGAGAAGGCATATGATAGGTTTGCCATGGGAGAATTTGGGAAAATATATCAGATGTACTTATTCTTTATCAATAGGCTACCTAAGACTGTTTGGGGAAAAATGATAAGAGAATTAGTTATTCAAATCTAATGCGGTATCTTTTGTAGGTCGAGTAACATTTTTTAAATCCATGTTATTCTCGCTTTATAGTTACACCATGCAAGCAACTTACATTCATCGCTGGCTCATCAGCCCTAAAGATTAATACTTCATTTCTTACGAAGGCTGGTTGGAATTTGAGTGTTAATGGAAATTCCATATATGTCAGGGTTATTGAGACTAAACATAATCATGACTTAGAGTTGGTACCAAAAACCAATGAGAACCTGAACTTGTCTAATATTGGATATAAGTGGAATGTGATCGCCATTCGAGAATAGGTAATGGTGTTCGATTGAGCATATGGTATGATAGTTATGTTCGTGGGATTTTGAAACTCAATGATGATATAATTCGTCAAATATTTGAGAATGACTTGGCCCCCAAAGTTAATTATTTTGTTTTGCCACCAAGATCATTGGAATTGTCCTCAACTTCCGCCGTGACAATGAAGAAACTCCTGTGATTGTCTTTAATTTGTATATGACTATTTCTCCATCAATTATGTATAGAGTAGCTTATCTCCTAATACCTCAACCTTCCCAATCAACGTTTTCAGATAAATGTGGCAATGGAATGGTTCAAATATTATCAAATATCTTTTATATGGAGGTTAGCAATATCCTATGTGGAATGGTTCAAAGCTTTTCTTGTGTGGATTCATTTACCGTGTGTAATACAAACTTTAAAAGTCTCACGTGACATGTGTGACTGCACTCATGCAAATACTATTTGCAATACTCCAAACAAATACTTTGATTATCCCTTATTTCAATAGACAAATATATTGGATGGGTTACACGTCAACCTCTTTGGCCATCCTTTTTATTAAATCTTGATATATTTTCTTTGCAGTTGTTTTAGATGGATTTTAATATCATCAGAATGACCACATATTCAACCAAGTTCCTTTATCTGTTTCCAATTCAACTCACACAATAATTAAGATTTCAAAGGAAATTCATTTGAGTTTTTAGTAGGATAGTCGTGGAGGAAACAAGTTATAGTTTTGTCATCTATTGGTATATTGTCTTAACCATTCATAGAGATTAGTTGCACTCATATTCCGTGAGATAGTAATTGATCATTCATTGCAACTTTGACATGTAATCTCAGTTAATATTCAACAAATGTAATAGAGTTATGATCTATATTCATGGAGTGCAATTTGCTATTCAAATAGGTTTCTATCTTTTAATAGTATATATTAATGTGTATTCAAAAACATTTTGATGGATGAAATATCAATAGAGTTTCATCTTACCGTGTTGTTATCATATTTTGAGACGAGTTAATTTCTATGTTGTTGTATGTAAAGCAAAATTAAAGTGTCCGTAACGAAAAATTAATCAATTTCATTAAAGAAATAATGTTACATAATAATAAATATTAATTACATTCGAAATATATCAAATAGTAAAAAAAATCAACCAACAATAAACTAACATAATCTCTCGTACTAATAATAAAATCAAACAATTTTAAACCTTATATATACAATTGGATTCAATTAACAAAACTAATTCCTATTTTACGATCAAGAGTTTATTTTATGTTCATCTGAGTGATAACCTCATAGCTTTCGACAAATTATTTTGTAAACAAACACATCTATATTATATTTTATCATTGCACTAGTATAGGCTAAATGGATCCAAAACTGATATTAAATAACCCCATCCAACCCATGACCTTAACCCAATAAACCTTGAATACCGAACGAACACGCATAACATTGGCGGAAGTGGCATGCCTTTGGCTACATATTGGTAAGAGGACCCAAACCACCATGATAACAACCTATATGACTCTCATAGTTTGTCGATCGTCGTCAAAACTAAGCCGCCATTATTCCAACCACAAACATTTTGTTTGATTACTGTTTTCCAAATGATTATCATTATTTTGGTTGCCAGGCCAAATAAAACTAGTTTCATGAAAAATTTATCCTCTACTTTTCATATTATAATTGTATCTCACAAATGTTTGAAAATGATATTTTTACTCTCATATAGATATTAGAAAAAAAATTATTTCACTAAAAATACCATTTCAGTTTTCCGCTACATAAATAAATGCCAATTTTTTTTTTTTAATTTTAAATTTTTCTGGTATAAAAGTTATACTTATATTTTTTTTAAAAATTTTTCAGTATACATCTTGTTCCGAGAAATTTAAAATCTTAAATTTTTAGAAATTAAATTAATTTTTTTTTTCAAAAAACAAATGTTCTATATTGAAGAATTTGAAAGTTTCTTGGTGTATAATTTTGAAAATTTTGACAAAAAAAAATTATGTAACG
>JBBPBS010000633.1:388175-414116 GCA_037974835.1 Cicer judaicum | reverse complement strand
ATCTTATTTCAAAAAACTTAAAATCTTAATTTATTTGAAAATTTAAAAATAAATTTTTTTCAAAATAATAATGTTGTACCAGAAAATTATTCTCGTACACACCTTCTTTCGAAAAATTTAAAACTCTAATATTTTCATGAATTTTAAAATAATTTTAAAAAAATGTTATGTATTATAATTTTTTTTTATGTTTTTCTTTATAAGATTTGTTTCAAAAACTTTTGAAATCCCAAATTTTAAGAAAATTTTAAAATAATTAATTTTTTCTTTTTTTTTTTAAAAAGGTCAGAAATTTTTTTTACAACTTATTTTGAAAAACTTGAAATCCCAAATTTTCCTGTAAAATAAAAATATTTTAAAAAAATATCATATATAACAAAATATTTTTTTGCAAATTTTTTTGGCAGCCTAAATTTTTAAAGGTTTGTGTCAAGAAACCTATAATTTTAGAAAAATTTTTGCATAAAGAAAAACTTGAATTGTATTTTTAGAAAATTTTTGGATGGTGAAAAATATAAATTTGTAAAATAATAAAAAAAATTAAAAAATAAAGTTGTCATTTAAAAAAATTGTGAGTATAGATATAACAGTGGGTGTACATGGTAAAGTGTTATATTTTGGGGCCGGTAGAGAAGCAGCAAGACGGTTGGGCCGTAAGCAAAGTGAACGGTTGGATCTAAACCCAAACAAGAACAGACTTAAAATCCCGAAAGAAAAGGTTATCTCCAAAACCCTAGTTTTTGCACTATATATTGCTTCACTAACACAAACGCGAAGAAAGCCTCTCACATATTCACAAGCAAACCCTAGAAAGAGAATTCATTCTCCTAAACACAACAATGTCTGAGGGGCTCGTTCTTCGCGGCACCATGCGTGCTCACACCGACGTCGTCACTGCTATCGCCACTCCGATTGATAACTCTGATATGATTGTCACCGCTTCACGTGACAAATCAATCATCCTCTGGCATCTAACCAAGGAGGATAAGACCTACGGTGTTCCCCGCCGCCGCCTCACTGGTCACTCTCACTTCGTTCAAGACGTTGTCCTCTCATCCGACGGTCAGTTTGCTCTCTCTGGTTCATGGGACGGTGAACTCCGTCTTTGGGATCTCAACGCAGGAACCTCCGCTCGCCGATTCGTCGGTCACACCAAAGACGTGCTTTCCGTCGCTTTCTCAATTGACAACCGTCAGATCGTGTCCGCTTCTCGTGACCGTACGATTAAGCTATGGAACACTCTCGGTGAGTGCAAGTACACTATTCAAGATGGTGATGCTCATTCCGATTGGGTTAGCTGTGTTCGATTCAGCCCTAGCACTCTTCAACCAACAATTGTTTCTGCTTCATGGGATCGTACTGTGAAGGTTTGGAATCTGACCAATTGCAAGCTGAGAAACACACTCGCTGGCCACTCTGGCTATGTTAACACTGTTGCTGTTTCACCTGATGGTTCACTCTGTGCCAGTGGTGGCAAAGATGGTGTCATTCTATTGTGGGATTTGGCTGAGGGAAAGAGACTTTATTCTCTTGATGCTGGTTCTATTATTCATGCTTTATGTTTCAGTCCTAACAGGTACTGGCTTTGTGCTGCAACTGAGACCAGCATTAAGATCTGGGATTTGGAAAGCAAGAGCATTGTTGAGGATTTGAAGGTTGACCTTAAGGCTGAGGCCGAGTCTGGTAGTGAAACTACCAAGAAGAAGGTATTTTTCGAAATTCACTTTTCATTGCGTTTATTTGGTTTCCATTTGATTGTTATAACTTCTAATTTTTGATTGTTTTTTGTTTATAGTTATCAAACATTGTTTTTATTCAAACTATTAGTTTTAGCTTAAATTGATGTGCTTTTTGTTATGTAATTAATTTTAAGGAATATGAAACCTTGTTTTTAGGCTGTGATTCCTATCTTACGCTTTTGTAATAAACATATTGAATTGGATGATGTTTGTGTCTTGGGTGAAATTTATGTTTGTTTCTGTGCTGTGTAGTTATTATCTGAGAACAAATATTGTATTTTGCATTAGAGTTCTTTCTGTGTAGAATATTGTGCAGTTGACATTGAATTGAATAACCTGTTTGTCATATTTGGTTGTCTTTGTTGAAACATTGCATATTATTGTTCAGTTTGTTAAGTGATATAATGTTTGATATATAGAAACAAATGCCATCCCGTGTTATTTATCTTACTATTTTGTATGTTGTTTTCTTATTTTGATTGGATTATTACAGTTTATTATATTGGATTTGAATTCTGGGATAAATATTAACGAATTCCCTTAGGTTTGGGATACTTATTAAGGAATACAATATGACTATAATCTTGGACATTGTGCCTCAATACCTTGAGTTTTTTTGAATGATACTATTTTCTACTTAATTCTTTTGTTTGGTTTCTTTATACCTTATCATATTGGGAAGCTAGCACGACCCTTAAATTATATAATTGAATTGCCACCTAAAATGGAAATGTTCTTTACACTTCAGTCACTTATTTGCTTTGATGTTGCCATTTTGTTGTAGGTTATCTACTGTACAAGCTTGAACTGGAGTGCAGATGGAAGCACCTTGTTTAGTGGATATACAGACGGTGTTGTCAGAGTTTGGGGTATTGGGCGTTATTAGTAAAGTTGCAGTAATTTAATGTGTCAAACTGTTTTGGTCCTTGTTTTTATTTTAAGACAAAATTAGTTACTGCTTTACCGTAGAATCAATTTTAATTTTGATGACAATGGCTTTGTGGCCTTCTTTAATTTATATTGAAACGTTTGCTTTGCTTTTTATTTATTTGTATGTCGATTTTTAAATATTTTTGCCTTGCTTTCTCTTAGTTATAATAATAATCATATGTTTTTTTAGTGCAAATAACGGCATTGCCTTGAGTTCCATATACACATGATTACATAGCAAATGTGAGAATAATCCTCTCTTCAGCACCATAAATATTTAATTTATAGTAGATATTTTTAGGTCCAGAGGAGCCTTAGCTTTTATTTGGTATATGACGCTATGTTGTTTTACACAATGTGGCATGGGATTAATATTCATCGCTTTTCTGACTCTTTTATATCTTTTTGGGTCGGTCGGATGTTATCAATATATTTCTGGGTAT
Source organism: Cicer judaicum (assembly GCA_037974835.1). NCBI lineage: Eukaryota > Viridiplantae > Streptophyta > Magnoliopsida > Fabales > Fabaceae > Cicer > Cicer judaicum. Next base: position 411,004 of record JBBPBS010000633.1, on the reverse strand, counting down.
TTGGTATTTTCAATTTATATTATTCCATGTTATTTCTTTCGATACTATTCTCGAGTGTCATCTTTCCATTTAAATTTGGAACCTTGTAGGGTATATAAACATTACTTTTTAGGCAAACGCATGTAGGTTTAACGTGGATCCTTTGATGTTCTAAATTCTTCAATTGAATCATCATATTTGTTAGTGAATTACAACGGTTGCGAAGTGATATCATTTTCTTGATGTTTGTTTCATGTGTCTTCTACGTTTAAATTAGAGTAATAGCAAGATATGTTATAGATATTCATTTGTTTAAGCTGAATTTTGAGATATCATTTGTATCCCTGCTCCCATTGTTGTTCTGGAGACCTTCAATATTGATTGTTAAATATGTATAGTTTTAGTTTTTATTTATCTTTTATAATTCTAATTTAAAAATTTTGATTACTTTTAATTTCTTTATTTTATTATTACTAATAAAAAAATTTCAAACTATATTTCTATGTAAGGGTATATTTCTGGTGATTTGTTACGTGCAAATTATAACAACAATTTTAATAACTAAGTTGGTACACCCCCTTTTTATCGCAATGCTTTACGATTTAGTTTACATGTTTATTGGGCAGCTTTTTAGGCAAATAGCATTATTTGCATCAGAATGTTAACTATAATAAAATAGTGGAGGTAGGGGTGGACAACAGACTCATTTTTTTTATAGCAGTTTAGGTTGGGTTTATTGATGTAAACCCTAAACTCTAATAATAAAAAGAATAATGATATTTGAATATAATTTTAAATATAATTATACCTCTAAATAATTTCTTTTTTTTTGTTTTTTTTGTTTTTCTCTACAAAAATGAATCTCATACATTTATTTTCTCTTTCTTCCATATTTTTTTATTCTTTCTTTTATTTATTGATTTTAATCAAAATTTTTATGAAGTAACTTGAGCAATTTTATCTCCTCATTTTGCAAGGTAATTTGAATAACCTTGCCTTTCTAGGCTCGTGAGTATGATAAGGTTCAAGTTTTATAATATACCACAATTCATCTTCATCCAATTTAAGAACAATCTTGGTGGGACAATTATTTATTTTTGGTTGGAAGTGTATTTACTTTAGATATAAATAATTCATTAATCACTTTTGTATGTCATTAACCAATAATATTTACATTATTAACTAGAAACAAACTCAAAAAGACCCATAATTAGCTGTTAAACCTACTAATAACAAATAACAACAACAGTGATGAAAATATTTAGACAAAAATAATGCATTAACCACCTATTATATTTTATTAACTAATAATGTTTATACTATTAATCAGAAAAAGAAATATCTAAAAAAACCTAGAAAATCATGTATGGTCCAAGAAAATTGTTGTATGAGTCAAGAACAACAAGAGTAAACAGCTAAGAAAATAACAAAAGAACTAAAATAAAATAAAATAAAAATTTATTTAAAAAATAAATAAAAATCTAAGAAGTGTAGATTTGGGGAAAAGTGTGTAAGAAATACTAGTGAAAAAAACACAAAAGTTATTTGATTGATCCAAAAGGAAGAGAGAGAATATAGAGTGAAAAAGGTGATAAAAGAAGAAAAGGAAGAGAGAGAATGTGATATTTATTTATTTAATTTGATATTATTATTTATTGATAAAGAGAAAATGACATAGGTATATTAACGAAGAGAAAGTATAAACGTGTATACACTAGTAGTTGTGTTTGTATTTGTGTTTAAAATTATATTTAAATAATATTTCTCTAATAATAATAATCATCATTAATATTAATATTAATATTATTATTCAATTACTTATTAGATGGGTGACATTTTAAAAAGTTTTCACAATTGACAATACTTAAAAGCATTCAAAGAGGTTACATACGCTATGTTAGAGAGTGCAATAGATCAACGTGTTACGACAATTGTTATAGGGACAAAGATCCTTTATAAGGATGGAACGTCACGATACCTTTATTGGTAGAGGTCCAGATGGCAGAGATAAATTGATAGATGAGATCACATAACTTGATCCAATGAGAGAAATGAAGGGTAATTACAGGTGTTCAAATATAAAGTGATCCCAATAAAAAAATAATTCGATTCACAAATTCGAAAATAGTAACATATTAACTATTATTAGATGCGTTCATCTCCTTTTGTGTAAAAGGTTGTGATATCAATTTGGATTTTAGATTCATTTTTTACAAGTGAACAAAACAATATATTTAAATTTTTATTTATTTTTATTAGTTTGAGGTATTATATTAATCTATTATGTATTTCATACATTTTAAATATAATCAATCATTATTAAATGTTATTAAATATATATCTATATTAATTTTCTTAATTGTAAATATGATCAACTAGAAATCAATCAAGTCTAAATAATATAATAAACATAATTTTTATTGAATATGTTTTAGTTTTTTACTTAAACAATATTTATTTGTCATAAAATACATGTAAAGTTTATATAAATATTTAATATAATATTTGTATTATCGAATATGAAATTTAAGTAGTTTTCATTTTTGTTTGCGATGAAGTTCAAATTTTTTTACTCGCACATGTACTCATTCAAATATATAAAATAATATATTTAAAAACTATATTTATAATAATTAATATGATAATAAAATTATTATTATATAATAATAAAATTTAAAAATAATTAAAATACACATAAAAAATATTATAATTTTTAATATTAAATATATAAATGTATATAAAATTTAAAAATAATAATAATATTATTAACAAAATATATTTAGATGTAAAGGTGGAATGAATATGAATACTCCAAAATACTCATATTTTGTCATATTACTTCACATTTATAAAGTAATTTATGAAGTAGTTTAGAATTAGTAATATGATATGTATTGATGGTAATGTAAAAAAGTTTTACGGTGATAATACAATATATACTCGTTATACTTTAAAATCTAACCACATAAATATTTATAGAAATATTATATCAACTAATATTATACTTTATTCCACAATATATACCATCTTCAAACTAATTGAAATTAATATGTTTGAGATCAATTGAGTATTATTTTTATTGTTAATCAACCCAATCGAAAATGATATAAAGTATCATAGTTATATCACAGAGTAAACAATTCGATTGTTTTTTAGGAAAACAGTTCTATTCATTAATAGGCAAGAGACATAAATTATTTTTCCTATTATCAATTAAATAATAAATTTTATAGAATAAATCAATAAATAAACATTTTGAATAAAATGTCCAATGAGTTTATGACGGAATAAGATATTATATGGTTCAAATGAGTGTATAATTAATTAATACTTTCAATTATTTAAATAATTTTTTAGTTTATTTAAAAAAAGTAATTGTATTTTTCAGAAAGCTTGATCATCGAAGAGTATCAAAAAGATAAAGTTTTAATTTAATAAGTGGTATTGTGAAAATAACAACATTACATACTGTGAAGTTAGTTAGTAATTCCTTATATATTATGTTTTTTATTTTTGCTTTAAGAATATAATGAAAATAACAACATTAAATATTGTGAGATTGACACTCACAATTACAAACTCCACAAACATCGATCGTTAAAGATGAACTCACAATATCATTTAAAATAATTTTGTTTTTATAAATAATACGGAATTTCTATATTGTTTGAGTTAACTGAAATCTATGTAAAGAGTTGGTATATGCTAATTAATGTATATATCCATTAGTCAATGACTATACGACATAAATTCAAATTATAAAAGATTTTAATACCTACCTTATATGTTATATTAAATATTACTTAAAGTAATTTTTTAAACGACCATTAAGGTATTTTTATAATAGGTAATTTTTCAATTATAATAATTTAACTAATTGAAATTTATCTTTGGAATATTATTTACACTTATATGTATTAATATTTGCAACTTTAGTGAATGATTTCAAGACAAATGATTCTAAAAATTAATTATACCAAATGTCAAAGAATGGGAACAAAGAGCAATTAATGATACAATAAAATAAGGTGATTTGTGATAATTTGTGATAACGTCATTAGACTGATCAGAACCGAAATGACTATAAATGATTATAATCGGTGATAAAAAGATACATATGACACAACACTTATTTAAAGCACTGAAGAATATCTTACATTCGATACTGTTTGAACTGATCAAGCAAAAAATCTTCCTAAAGAATTAAGTCATGGCACCTTCTCTTTTCTCAGAACCCTTCATCCACCCTCAACTCCAACCTCTTGTAGCTAAAATGACCCTCTTTGACGCCATACTCTTCTATGTATGTTCGTAAGTTCATTCTTTTTTATTTTTATAATTTCAATTTCATTGTTCCAAACTAATTAATAATAAAGTATTAATATAAGTATATAGTTTATATTTGATTTTGTAAGCATTTTAATGAAAATATAAGCTGTTTTCTCATAACAAATTTTTTATTTAAAAAAAAAACAGTCATCAAAAGTGTTCTTTTTAGTATCTACTTAAAACAGTTTACAATTTAATCAGTTTTTAACTTTTTTTCTTCAGATTTTCAAAAGCTGTATCAAACATATGCATACTTTTTCAATGATTATTTTTTTTTTCTTAAAAAAGTGATTTTTTATTTATTTACAAATTAAGCTCTAACAAATGGCTCTTAATTTTACGTGGTATAATTATTAATTTATTATGATTGTTTTTAGGAATATTATGATTATAATTATGATGATGATAATGTTGATTTATATATCCAGGTTATACATTTTGTGGACAAGATTGTGTTGTGGCATAGACTTCCAGTGTTGTTGGGTGCTGCATACTTAGGAATAAGGAGACACTTACATAATCGTTACAATCTGTTACATGTTGGAGGTGTTAGTGGTAACAATTATGATACAAAAAATTATTCATATCGGACTCCGTCTGGGACGTGCAACCATCCTTCCGATCATTTGATCGGAAGTCAGGGAACTTGCTTTGGTCGGAATATGCCTCTGACCAAATTAAATTATGGAGTAAGTTAGTCAATTAATTAATTTGTTTATAATTCATTCATTTGATCTTATTTAATGTTATTTGATGTCTTTATATTTTATGGTTATTTTTATGTTGGTATTTTTTATCAGGAAATCGGAAGTTAAAACGACAAAAAACCGACAAATTGTTAGTAGGAATGATAATTAATTGATTATTATGTATATATTATGTTTGCAATTGCAGCTGCTAGATCCTCACCCTGCTTTGGTGGCTTCAAAGCTTCTAGCAAGAAAGAATTTCATAGACACAGGGAAACAATTCAACATGATAGCTTGTTCATGGATACAGTTCATGATTCATGATTGGGTTGATCATTTGGAGGACACTGAACAGGTCTAACATTTTATTAATTAATTATAGAGTTTATAGATATAATATTTTTTTTTTGTATTTAATATTATTTTTATACTGACAGAGCATAACAATTAAAGTGGTTAGTTAATTATGTATATGTCTTATATAATTTGTAAAAATGTACTATTTTTATTACATGAATGAATTTGAAACATATCTGGATAGTTCAGAGAATTTTTACTAGCTGTGTTGTGTGTAAGCATGCAATGCTCTTGTGGTGATAAGTGAATGTGAATTTTTATTATGCAACGAATTAGTTGGTTATAGATTTGTCATGTCAAACATGACTAGGAAATAAAAATAATCTTATCCTCTAATTTTGCCAATCAATTCTCCAAAATCTTGGTATGTTTTTTGGTACTTTGGATCTTAATTAGCCAAATAAGTGTATTTGTTGCATAATTTTTGGAATAGGTGGAAATCAGTGTTCCTGATAGTTATTCGAGTGGATGTCCTTTGAACTCTTTCAAGTTTTTCAAGACCAAGAAATTCCAAACGGGCTCTTCAGACATTAAGTTTGGCTTTCAAAACATTAGGACTCCTTGGTGGTATGTTTGAACTATCTCAATCTAATATCTCAATCACTAAGCATAGTACAAGTTTGTTTAAATTTGAAATGAAATCACCTTGTTGATGATCCAATACATAGCTTTTTTGCTGATAGAAGATCTACTGCATGTTCTGAATCGCGGCAAGTTTGACAAAATCACTGTGACATTGTGAGTTTGAAAAAGCTTTAGCTTTTGTTAAAATCAATATGGTACACTGTGATTCTGTCGAACTAACCACCAATCCAAACACGCACTCAATTAGACAAACAAAATTCTTAGTTAAGAGCTTACTAATGTTTTTTTGGGAGTGAATTATTAGGGATGGAAGTGTGATATATGGAAACAATGAGAAGGGAATGAAAAGAGTGAGGACATTCAAAGATGGAAAGCTGAAGATCTCAGAAGATGGACTTCTTGAGCATGATGAGAAAGGTATTCCTGTGTCGGGGGATGTACGAAATACCTGGGCTGGCTATACCCTTCTGCAGGCATTGTTTATCAAAGAGCACAATGCAGTATGTGACATGCTAAAAGTAAGTCAAATTCTTTTCATCTAGTACATAACTTGGCTCTATTTGCAATCATTTTTTGCGTCGAAAAGTAACATGCGGTATTGTTTTTTGTTTATAGGAGCACTATCCTGATTTTGATGATGAGCAACTCTATAGGTATGCAAGATTGGTGACATCTGCAGTCATTGCAAAAATCCATACAATTGATTGGACTGTAGAACTCTTAAAAACGGATACGCTTCTCGCATCAATGAGGATCAACTGGTAAGTTCTAAAAAGTATAGCAGAAGGATGTATTTTGAAGGAAACAATCTGTTTTTGGAATCAATACAGTTGTCTATTATGCAGATATAGTGAAATTTTTATTTTCTTTTGGCAGGTATGGACTTTTGGGGAAGAAATTCAAAGATTTATTCGGAAACATTTGCGGACCCGAACTTAGTGGATTAGTTGGTCTTAAGGAGCCAAGAGATCATGGAGTTCCTTATTCACTTACCGAAGAGTTTGTCAGTGTTTACAGAATGCATACACTCCTACCTGAGGAGATTGTCCTTCGAAACATCGAGCCTACAACCATAGAAGACAAATGCCCTCCAATACTTGAAAAGTATACTCTTATCTCTCTAAATGACTCTAGTTCTGTGCCTAAGATTTAAGAAAGTTTTATGCTTCTTTAAAGATTTCGAGTTACGTTTGATATGCATGTGAGAGTTGCTTGTGCTTAAAGCAAAAACATGAAAACATTTTTTTTAAGAGTGTGGTTTTGTAATGAGAAGGGTAACAAGTATATTTGCAAATGTTATTTAGGGTGCCAATGGAGGAAATGATAGGAAAGCAAGGGGAAAGAAGGCTTTCAAAAATAGGAATGGAGCAAATGTTAGTATCCATGGGTCATCAATCATGTGGTGCAGTTTGTCTATGGAACTTTCCAACATGGCTAAGGAACCTCATTGCACATGATATTGATGGAGAAGAAAGACCTGATCCAGTTGACATGGCTACAATGGAAGGTAGTGTATTGCAGTAACTTTTGCAAGCATGCTTTTCTAATTTTATATACATGATAAACTTGTTTTTTATCTAACAATGATGAATCTTTTATCAGTGTATAGAGATAGAGAAAGGGGAGTCGCGAGGTATAACGAATTCAGAAGAAACTTACTAATGATACCAATTAGCAAGTGGGAAGATTTAACAGATGATGAAGAGGTCATTGAAGCTCTCAAAGAGGTATATGAAGATGATGTTGAGAAGATGGACTTGGTAGTAGGTCTCCATGCAGAGAAGAAGATAAAAGGGTTTGCTATTAGTGAGACTGCTTTCTTTATCTTTGTGATCATGGCTTCGAGGTATGTTTTAGCACTAAATAGTATGCAACTAAAATTTGATCATTTTCTTAGTTGCTTTGAGGAATTAAGTAGTTACGGATGGAGATATCTTAGTTTTAATTATTTTTTTTAATCATTTTGACTTGGAGTCTTATGCTTTTTATATGGTGACTATGATGCTTAGGAGGCTAGAAGCTGACCGTTTCTTCACAACAAATTTCAACTCCAAAACATACACAAATGAAGGGCTTGAATGGGTCAACAAAACAGAGACTTTGAAGGATGTGATTGACAGGCATTTCCCTGAAATGACTGAAAATTGGATGACAAGCTCAAGTGCATTCTCTGTGTGGGATTCATTGCCAGATCCTAAGAAATTCGTACCTCTATATATAAGATAAGCCCAACAAAAATTATGTTTGATTTAGACCCACTTGTGCTACTAAGTCACAGTTTTACTACCATTGTCATATATTAAAACTTTCAGGATGTTTTATTCATATTTATGTATATTAATTTTAAGCATAGTTAATGTTCTGGTATTCCCATTTTACAATGTTCAATATTTGATACATGAAAAGTGCAACATATAGATTTGACTGTTACTCTTTGAAACTTAAGAATCATGAAATATGATCTAAATATGAAAATACTATACAAAATTTATCCTTAATGATTGTTTGCAAACAACATTCAATAAATTAACAAACATGCACAACTGCAGATCAACTAGAAACAAACGGTAGTATCGATCTGGCGACAGACACAAGTAGCCGATTGAGTTTTATCCTCTAAAGAGAAAACCAAATGAGGCCATAAGGAGATTTGGGAGAGGATAATTGCTCAACTATACTAGTCTATCATCACTTTAAACGCAAAAACTTGCACTGCTCATATCGAATCCCTGAATTGTACTCAGCAAGATTCTTTGGACAAAATCTGGCACATAAATAGAGTGATACACAGTAGCACCATAATAGTCTACATAATGAAACTCACAAAAAGTACTCCACACACAAAAAAAAATGACCTTCACACTGCAAAATCAAGAGTGAATACGAAACCGAAGCTTGCAAGTTGCAAAAGTCTTCTTGTGATATGAACAAACAATCGGAAAAAGCTCATTTGTCTTTCAAGAAACCTCCATTCTCAAACTTGTGGCGATAAGCACAACTCCCGTAATCGGTTTTGATTTTTGGAAGCCTTGTAAAGGAACAACGAATTTGAAATCCAACAAATGTTTCCATAAATAACCTTGATCTTCAGGGAGAGGTTATTTTCCAGACACGGATAAAAGCATCCTCACCTGAGCTAACCAAACTATATTCATCAGTGAATGCTAAACCATAAACCCCGCCTAAGTGAGCACCCTTTACGGTATTTCTACTAGACACAGGTTGATCAATTTCATATATAATAACACATGTGTCAAGTGATCCTGTAGCAATCCTACTGCTATCAGGGGACCAAGCAAGACAATTTATCCGTGCGGTATGATACAACATGTTCTTGAGCTTCACCTGCCAAAGAAAACATATAAAAAAGGTTTACATTTAAAAAGCACGATTATGCATTCCCGATTAAAAGCATTAAACATAACACTTCAGTTATTTAAGGGTTAGTTTGGTTTGAAAAAATGTTTTCTTTTCAATTTCTGTTTTCATTTTAATTGCAAAACTGGCTTCATATTTTTGCTTAGTATCATATTTCTTGTTTGTAATATTTGAAAACAAAAAAACAAAGGAAAGGTTCTGCAATTAGTAAAAGTGAACCAAAGAAATAAAAAACATGTTCTTAAACCAAACTGGCTTTATAGTAGTACTCACCTCTCGGGAGGCACGATCCCAAACAACAGCTTCTCGATTGACATCCCCTGATGCAAACATTGAAAAATCTGGAGAATACCGTATGACACTAATAGCCCCCCTATGTTTCTCAAGGACAGCCTCTTCAACAAGTGTATCACCAGAAATAGAATATATGTGCAGTTTACCATCTTGCCCACCAATAATGGCTTCACTTCCATCATGAGAGACAACGGATGCTGAAACAGTAAATCCAAGATTAATGGCTGACACAACTTTTGCACCACGCAGCATGACAACTCCAGAATCAGTTGAAACCAGAACAAGTTCAGGAGATGAAAGTGCAACGCTGAAATCCTTTGGTTGAGTTCCTATATCAATGGCTTCAACATCTCCACACTGATCCCCATGTAAAGAAACTCGCTGTATCTGGTTGTCAAGAGAGAAAGGAAATGAAGGAGTAAGGGGTAGAAACCATTGGTTTTCCATGATTTTCAAATATGCAGATGCCTTGAAATTTGTCCCACACCACTAATTTGCCTATATCTTATCATAAAAAATGCATCTGTCTGAGATTTATGTCACATTTATTGAACAGTTTTCTAAAAGAAAACATTCTTTCCACGTAATATCAAGACATAAATTGAAACATCAATTGCCAAATTATAATATCTTCCGACTAAGAAGGTATTGCTAATATACCCCTTAGTGAGCTCCATAGAACCAGTAGTGGAGAGAAATGTTCCTTTCATCATTAATTGGTCAAAAGAAATGATATATTGGGTACAAAAAGTACAGTCACAAGATTTTGACCAAATTGATCCAGAAATGAATGTATGAATGCTACATATTAATGACAACTTAAATAAAAAACAAAATAAGTATCAAATTCAGTTTTGATATTCTATTAGTGTAATTTATTTACAGTAAACCAATCACAAATCATCTTAAGTGTGATTTTTAAACAATTATAAATAAAGTCAAATATTTTTAATGATATGAAAAAATTTATAATTGATGACCGTGTAAAAAATGTTTTTTGTATTGCATATCAATTAAATTTATACGTTGCTTTTTTTTTCCTCCAAAAAATACTATACTTATGTTTATTTAGTAGGTCTACCAATCAAGAGGTTTTTCCAAGTGCCTCAAGGAGATTTTACGAAACTTAACAACCAATATACTAAAATGGATAACACCGTATAAATTTATTCCATCACATAGAAACAACAGTGTATTACTTTAAATGCAAATGACAAGCAAGGCTGATTTGTTGTTTAATCCAAATCAAATTGAAGGAAATGGAAATTGAAAAAACATAAAGTAATGATTATCACTCTCATATCCCGCAAAGAATATAAGCAAAACACTCACCTTATTATCAAACCCAGAAGTAACTATCTCTTCTTCTGCAGCTGCTAAGGATTTGATTTGAGAATTCTCCTTCCTTTGTAATTTACCACTATATCCAACCCCTTGAATCCATTTAACTATTAAGCCATCATAACTACAAGACAGGAGCACTTTTGGGTTACTTCTAAGAATGGTTAAGGAGGAAACATTTTTCATGTGTCCTGAAAATGATGTCGGGGCTTTATCAAGATCACTTGCTGAGAAAATAGATATCGTCCCACCAAGAGAAACAGTGATAAGATAATCATTCAACCATAGGCCCCCAACCAGCATGTCTTCAACTCCACCAGAGCCAGGACAAATCAATGTTTTCTTCACCTTCCCAATGTTATCCTCAGATATGTCCCATACTTTTGCAGACTTGTCAGCAGATACAGTCAGCACCTAAAGATAACATTACAACTGAAGATCAGATGTCTTACATGGAAGAAAGAAAAGAGACTTGCACAAAAATGACAAGTAGAAAAGAAAATGGGGAAAACAAAGATTCCGCAATTACAACAGTTCTACAGCAAACTCAGAACTTAACTTGCACAAGATTTTTTCTAATTGAATTGTGCATACCATATCTAATATTTAGACTCCTGAAACTAGCAAGCAAAGCATGCATGCTCAGCATGTAAAATTGAAAATATCTATTGATTTTAAATTTCAAATAAGTCTAAAATCAATGTTAACAAAAATTCCTATAAACATGAAAGCGAATTTTCCCAAAAGACCAGATAAGGAACAAACCCTAGCTTATAAGTTAAAATACATGCACAGATGGCTCTAATAACTTATATGCACCATAGTTGCCTTCAAAATGTTACGGCAGTAAAGAATTGATACGAAACCAGTTATTACTACATGCTTTTTTACTTTATCACATTTTCTTAGTCTATTGCAGTATGCTTAACATGAAAAACAAGTTAAGTGATCAACATCTTCTATTGAAAAGGACATGGAGAGAGACAAAGATGGGAAAATGGGATCAGTACATGACGATACCTGCCGTAATCAATAATAAATACTCATAAGTTAGCTTACTTGTTTTCCGTCGGGACTCCAGCTAACAGCATAAATACTGCCAGTATGGCCACCTTCAGAAGACAACTCACCGATCTTCTCTCCAGTCTTTCCATCGAATATGATACCCTTTTTGTCAGAACTTACACTTACGAATTTACTGCCATCTGGAGAATATCTTACACAATTGACAAAATTTGAATGATCCCTATACATAAAAAAATTATTATGATATCAGTCATTTATTTTTCAAGACTAGTGCAATAGGAACAAAGGACCAAAGATTAGAACAAACCAAGACAGATGAATGTGACAAAAAAACTACACTTCCACTAAACAAAAAAAAAAATGTTTTGAAGAGCCATCAATTAAGACTTTTTCTTTATGTATAAAATGATAAAACATAAAAAATTTATGGCAATAGCAAAATTATGGGTTCCGTGATTTTTAATAGAAGCATACTTTTAATGCCATCAAAAGGAATTACTTTCATTCAGTTATCTCATAAGATCAAGTTTCCCCTCACAAAGCTAAACACAAATTCACGGAACGAAAGTTATCACATATAGGTCAATTTTAAGAGCAAAATATAATGAGTGCATGTTTTTTTTATGAAATATAATCAGTGTATGTATGCAACAAAATTCATCATTGTCTAAAGATGGAAGAGGACAAAAAGTCATATAGAATATACGAGTGCAACATTATTGAGTTTCTCATACCATACCTGTGAGATTGCTTGAATCTAAATGGAGGTCCTTCATAAAAATTCACCATAAAATCCTCTCCACATGTGACAATACGAAAAGGCCTTGTAGGTTTATATGCACAGCTCAAAACTCTCCTTGAGTGGCCATCGAATTCACCAACATTAGTCCCAGAATCCCACCTATCCATTACAAGAAGTTGATCACAGTAAATATCACCAACTAAAGAACAACCATATAGAAATCATCAAAGAAAAGTTGAAGAACAGACCAAAAATATTCAGTCACATATACATAGCAAATGCATCAAAAGCAGATATAATTACGGCTAAGTCCCTGTTTGAAGAAACAACTTAAGTAAGCGCTTATATTATAAGCACTAATTTATTTCTATAACAAAACATAGAATATAAAGTCAATTTTTTTGTCCGTATAGGCTATAAGTTGTTTCAGTAAGCTCTCTCAAACACTTTCACAAAAAAAGAGAAATACTTGAGAGAAAGGCTGAATTATTATGAATTGATTCAACGAGGAAAATTGATTATGATGAATATATGATATACTTTATATATAGGGATCATAACCAAACTAATTTATAGTCAATGCTAACCAATTTATAACTATTGTAACTAACTAACTTCAACTATATCTAACACAAATGTTTGTGCCAATAGATAACCTCAAATAAGATAATTCAAAGAGGCACTAAACAAAAGCAATGAATTAGAAATTTGTAAGTGTAATGTAAGAGATTGATCCTTATTATTTAAAGTAAAGTGAAGTCAAATAGGTGAGAACAAGAGTCAAAATTGTTTGAAAGAAAGAATAGCAATTGGTTTCAATAAAAATAAAAATGAAGAAATAAAGGAAAAAGTGAGATACATGAAAGCGCGAACAAATGAGTTTCCTTTGGATTCGCCGCAAGCGACGATTCTGATGCCGTCAGGGGACCACTGAAGATCATCGATCCGACCAGATAAGACACGAAACTCCTTCTTCAAAACGAAGTCGTTGCGTGTGCCCCAGATCCTAACCGTGCCGGACACGTCAGCAGAGGCAACCCACTCGCCGTTGGGGGAAAATCGGGCGACAGTGGTAGGATAAGCGTGGTCACCGTAGACGGAGACTTGAAGAGGGTTATGGAGATTCATGATGACAACGGATCTGCCATTGGTGTAGAGGATGGAGTTGGAGTTGGAGTCGCCGGAGATGAGAATACCACGGCCACGCTCGGTGGAGGGAGTGCAGGCGTAAGTCTCCGCTAAGTCCACGTGGCTCATATTGGTCTTAACTGCAGTGCACGATACCAACGAATGATTATCAAAAGACTTTGGGAGACTGTTATTTTCACATCTTCATTAGATTGTCAATTCATTTTATTTTATCAAAAGACTAAATGATTTTTTTTTTAGGAGTTAAGAGTGAAACGTGACTGTAGAATGAAATATAAATAGAAATAATAATTATAAATTAAATTTTTTATCACGAAATATATATACATTAACTATAAAGAAGTAAATGATTTGTAAGTACTAAAGCTACACTCTTAGTAAAGTATATACTATCATCATAGAGTCCGGTAGTCTATTTAATAACAGCAAGCAAATACAGAGGCACATGAATAATTACTTTTTATTTACTACCATTATCACTGCCTCAATAGGACGTTGATTCATTTTGTGTTAAAAAACCCCATCACTATAATTTCTCCAAAAATGTCTTAGATATTTCATTTTTTTTTTAAAGACACTTCATTTGTTTTTTATAAAATGTGTTAGACATTTCTAACTTATACATCTGGCGGAGTCTATATATAGTATATATTAAGTGACTTATTCTCTTATTTTAATATTTTTAAAAGTCTTTAATGTATGTTTGAATTAATCAATCTAGAGATATAAAATATTGGTTCTGATTAAATGTGTACACTTAGAGCTTTGAGAATATCCAAATTGAATTTTTAGTTTTCAACAAATTCCATGTGAATTTTTGTATAGGTGACACCAAACCAAAACTGGAACATATAGAAAAACATTATGTTAGGTTAGGAATATTTAGTGGCATTGAGTTTTTTTAAAGATTTATATATATATATATATATATAATTGAAAAAAAAGCTGTGGGTGTATAATTTAGTGAAAGTAAGTATATATAAGTGGTAGCTGGGTGGTTGATGAACCCAACAGTTCATTTGGTTTACTCTTCAACGTATTGAAATTCTTGTATATCTATCTACCTCTTCTTTCTCTTTCTCTCTTCTACACACTCATCATTCGCATAAATATTTATCATCTTCGTTGTTACACACGGACATATATATTATACCTGAAAGTCAATATGTTGCCGGTTAGATATTTTTCTCGAAGATTATATATAATAGTATTCTACAATATCATTCTATCATAAGAAATACTAAGGTGAGTGATTTCCTTGCTTTCCTTTGTCAAGTGAACATTTCTCTTGCTTCATTATTCTTTATTTCGTTGTCTGTTCGACCTTGACTCCTTATTCATACTCATATATTTATTTATCTACAACCATTCATCCAAAAATAAACATATGGCTAATTTTATACGAGCAAACTAATTAACCAGTGATTAAATTTTTTTCGTTTTAATAATATACTAGCCACTAATTTCATTTTTTTTTTCTATATAAGTGTTATTTATTATACATATGTACATATGCCTTACCTTTCTCATGTTTTCTTTTAAGTAATCAAACGAAGTTTTACATATATGGATATTACGCGCACTGACACACACACAATATATTAACAAACTATATAACATTTCAATTGTTGAAAACAATTTGCAGTCAAGTATGCAATTATGTACTTAATTGAATGCATGTTCAAAAAAACATTATGCTACACAATGTATATTAAATTGATAATGCATGTTCTATCATCTCTCTATGTATTAATTATTGTCAAGGTCGAAAAGACAGCGAAATCGAGTTTCTATGCAAGAAGTGTTTGCTTCACAAAGTTTAGCATATAAATCTTTCATTCTCTTCGGGCTGGTAATTGAAATTTAGGTGCACTTGGTGAATAAAGAATTTTTTTTTTTTTGTAATTATTAAAAAAAAATTGTATTTTTTATTCTAAAATTATTAATAATTCAATAGTAATTAAGATTTTCAAAAATCATTTTCATTTTTTGTCAAAAAAAAATTGAAAGAAATTAAAATAAGATTATTTAATGTATCATGTGAATTAATAAATTTTAAGTAAAATCTTAACAATTTTATTTTTTAAAATTTTTCCACAAAATGAATAATTATGCTTACTTCAGGAAAAACAATTAACTGTCTTCAAGTAACTAAACAATATATAGCTTTGTCTTAATTTAATTGATAAAATATATCTAATGGTCCCTAAATCCTCAAACGAAATTTTACCATCAAGATTAAAATAATTATCACATTTTTGCAAGAAGTTTACAACATATTTTAATTTAACTTATTAATTATCAAATAATGATCTAACCCTTAATAGTAGGAAAATTTTAAAATATTCTCAAATACAGTGTGTTATTAGTTCAAATCTTCTATTAAATGAATAATTTTTAATTTGAACATAACTTTTTTAATTATGTTTTTTTTTAATATTTATATATATCATAACTAATATTAGTAATGTAAACAAAGTTTTAATACCTCTAAAGATTTGGGGCTATGGAGAGTTGTCCATCTCAATAGTCCTTAGGACCACCACTAATTCTCATAATCTTCATCTATTCCCACCTCCCAACTATGTGCGGTATTCATAGACTCAGAGGTGTCTGAGTGGACTAATATCAACCGATTTGAAAAGTTCAATAAAACATAAAGTTTGGACTCTAAAAAATTCATATTGAACTACTCCGATCGAATGTGACTTCCGACTACATGCATCACAAATATATATATATATAAAATACGTAAAATATTGAAATACGAAAAATGTTAAATCCTTTTATATTATACTGAAAAAAAATGTTGC
The DNA here is from genome assembly GCA_037974835.1 of Cicer judaicum. Taxonomy (NCBI): domain Eukaryota; kingdom Viridiplantae; phylum Streptophyta; class Magnoliopsida; order Fabales; family Fabaceae; genus Cicer; species Cicer judaicum. Next base: position 394,322 of record JBBPBS010000633.1, on the reverse strand, counting down.
GATATAATTTTTTTTTACATAATTTAAAAAATAAAAATACTTAATATTGCAAAAGTAAATAAAATAATGTTAAAAATATTTATAGAATGGATTGGTCCGAAAGCACGCAACTCATTTAGGAGTAAACTTATGTAATATATTTGGTTGGGTTTTTAAAAAATAGTTTTTTAGTTTGACCCGATAAAGTATGTAATTTAGTAGGAGTATATATTTTATTTTACACCCTGCACTTAAACTTATCACTCCTCAATCAATGTGAAAAAATAATTTTATCCTTTTAATTATTTATAATAAGTTTTAAAATTGATAGTTTTAGAAGTTTCAAATTTTTGAAATAAGAATTATATTTTAAAAATTTGAAATTTTTTAAAAGTTTCTAAATCTTGAAAGATTCGAAAGTTTTAGATTGCTCGAAACTTTTGAAAATCTAGAAAAAATTTATTTCGAAACTTTTGAAATTCTTTATTTCAATGTTATAAAAAATTCGAGTGCCACTTATTTTTTTTTTATTTCAAAAATTTAGAAATATTTGATAGTTATGGTAAATTCTTTAAAGTTTCAAAAAGAAAAAGGTGAAAAATAACTTGTAAAAAAATTGAAGGTTTTATAGAAGATTTAAAATATAAAATTGTATTTTTACATTGATCGGGGGTGACAGGTTTAAATGTGAATGTGCATGATAAAATAGTCATTAGTTAGCATTCTCTTCACTCATCAAAAAACTATTAGATTTAAGATTAATTTGGGCAAATAAGAGACCAAATATAGTTTATTTGAGTTTAAAGATGAAAAAGTAATTTACATTAAGATAGATATAAAGATTGTAGAATCTCAATTTAAAACTATTGGCTTGGTTGTCTTTGAGCATGCATAGAAATTAGTTTTTTGTATCTCGATTGGTGTCTTATTCTAAACTTGTCACCCCATTAATTCAATTAACGTGAAAATATAAATTTGTCCTTTACAAAAAATTTAACTTTTTTAGCTTTTCATTTTTTACCCCCACATTTCAAAATATTCTAAAGTTTCGAGATGAAAATTTCCAAAAAATTTTGAAACTTTCGAAATAGAAAATTTTAGAATTTTCGAAACTTTTAAACAATTTAAAACTTTAGAAATAGGAAAGTTTTAAAACTTTTCATATTTGGAAAAATTCTAAACTTTTCATATTTGGAAACTTTCGAAACTTTTTAAATTTGAAAACTTTAAAAACTTTATAATTTTTCTAAATGTAATCCTTATTTAAAAAAATTTCAAGATTTTGAAAGTTTCGAAAGTTTTCAGATTTGAAAACTTTCTAAATTTTTGAAATGTAATCTTTATTTCGAAAATTTCAAGATTTGGAAACTTTCGAAACTTTCTAGATTTGAAAACTTTTGAAACTTTCCAATTTTTTTAAATGTAATCCTTATTTTGAAATTTTGAAATTTTTGAAACTATCAATTTTAAAACTTATTATAAATGGTTAAAAGAGTAAAATTGCATTTTCATGTGTCTTGAGGTGGTGATATATTTAGGTGTGATGGTGCATGGTATATTCCTCCTTAAATTGTTTTCATTTATAGCCAACACCTTTCTTTTGTAACACCAAAAAAGTATTTCTTTTGTCTAGTTGGGTCAAAGCTTATAGTATAATGGGCTTGTTCTTTGGGCTAAAACCAAACCCATTAAAATTTGTACATGGTGGCTATCTTTCTTTTGAAGCATCCAAATAAAGGGATTTCAACACAATTGTTTGTTTCGATCTATTTATGAGATCAATAATCTTCTTAAACAAAATTGATAATCTTTCTCCCTCTCAAGGTATTAGTACATTCAAGATTCATAATTTACATCAAGTTTGAGATCTTGATATTTAAATTAAAATAATTTTTTTTTAATTGTTTTTAATAATTAAATGTGGATTTTGATCAAACCAGAAAGACATCAAAGACGACCATGAAAAAAAGTTTATATGGTGACAAATGAAAACCAAGATAATTATTTAAATTCTTCATGATGAGTTTTTGATTTTATATTGTATATTTATTAAAAATAAAAGTAATTTTGAAATAAATAATATGTTAAAAAAAAAAAAACTCCTACATTTCGTTAGTGTTTATTAGATCTTCTTAATTAACTACGATCTTCACCAAACCTTGTCTATAATTGTATGTTTTACATTATACATGATAGCTTTGTTGGCACCAATTTTTATCCCAAATAATAGCTTAATAGATTTTGAAATATTGTACACTGAAACGAATCCTTAACTCTCTAATTTTTATTGGTAAATACATTATAATTCTTATTTATGATAATGTAATTGTAGACTAAAAAAAATTATTCTAACATAAAGTTGGAAATCCATTTGTCCCTTAAGGGCACGTTTGTGAGTTCAGAGGAAGAAATTGAAGTTTTATAGAAGTAGAGGTAATTAAAGTGGTTATATCCTCTTATAAAACTATGACATGTAGAAGTAGAACCGATAAAAAATTACAATGTCTCAATTCCCAGATCAACTTCTATATATAAACATTCTAAAATGTCATAGACTTGGACACCTCATTTTTTTCTTAATTTATCTTTTTCTATTGTTTCACTAATTTATAACATATATCAAATAATTCACATTTATTTGTTTGTCTTTCAACCTCATTAAGTTATTTATCTAGTATGCAAATGATATATTATGCATCCTGGTATACATATTTAACTAAAAGAATATTTAAAACTCAAACATTAAAATTCAAGATTCCAATGGTAGTGACGGGAGGTATCTGTTAGCCACTGTCTGTGGTTAGAAAATTGAGTATTTGTTTTAGAAATAACGTATAAATATAAAATTTTAAATATATAAAATTAAAAATATCAATACAAGTTTCAAAGTTGAGATATAAATTTAAGGATATAAATATAATTTTTTAAAGTTGAAATATCCTATTTAAAATAAAATATATGAACAATTTTTCAAAGGTGAGAATACAACCTGCAAATTTTGAAACCTCCCTAACTGAGGCTATATATCAATATTCTGTTTACATCATTGTCAGTCCTACTAATTAATAATAAAGAGTTATTTGGATTTGGATTATTGACGAAAAAAATTAAGTACTTGTTCAATTGATTTAAGTATGATATTTTCAATTATAGAATTAAAATATGCATTTTTTTACTGTAAATTTAGAATATATGAGAGATAAAGTAGATATATAGTAAAGACTATCTTAAAGATTTTGAAAGTGATATTCTAATTTTAGAAATTGGGAATCTAATAAAAAGAATGTAATTTTAATAATTAAAAAATTATTAAATAAATTTCAGTCATTCTACACATATCAATCTACATGATTTATTTTGTACATATCAATCTACATGATTCATGTTATTTAGTTAAATTTATTGTGTAACATAAAAGATATACATGTAGTATTTCACATTTACATTTAGACTCAACTAGATATTTAGTTATGATAATACACAAAAAACAATTCTATTAATAAAATATACCGACAATTATAGAATTCAAAATTTAATTAGCAGTTAACATTATTGTCGTCAAGTTTAGTCGAAATTCATTAAAGTCAATTAACCTATATCAAACCACAATTATATTATATAACTATATAATTTGGTTTTTTTTTTATAAATTTGTTACCATTAATAATTATTTTTTTTTTTTGTAATTTTTTTTATTTAAATATTTTTTCTTATAAAATTTAACAATTTTGTTTATATGATTGATATTTTCGACCCATAGAACCAGAGTATCAGACTAAAAAATACAATACAACTAATTAAATCTCAAAAAGAATTTTATTCTTGAAATAATTAATATTATGAAAAAATTGTTTATTCTAATTCTCAATATATTTTATCATCATTCATTTTTTTCAAATCATTATTATTTAACAACTTTCATATGAAATACCACGCATAAATACTTGGAATCAAGATTAATAGGTTAAAAAATGAAATTTGTTTGGATTAGTCTAATTGAAAATATCTTAAAGAAATAAAAATACTTTGACTATAATATACTTGAACACAATATGATCTAAGTGTGAAACGTTTTAAAAACACGTATACAAACTAAATTAACGAGTAGCCTCATCTATGCCACCACATATTGTACTATACCCGACGTTGTCTACATTATGGGACTATTGTTCAGAAAAAACTCACTAACTTGATCGATTTTGTATGCATTTCTTAATAAAGACAAATACATATTATTCTTATCACTGAAACCGATCAAATAACATATAAAGCAGTATAACTATTTACACACCATCTCCATTATTCACATGTATTATATATATGATTGCTAGCGTTGGATTTATAGCTAGCATTAAGATTGTTAATTCAACTCCTCTTAGCTTGAGACTCCTTATGAGAGTTGAAGTAGACCGTGACTATTAGAAAAGGTACAATTGACTTGCAAAATATTAACGTTATAACAATAATTTATAATCATATTATTTTTTTGTAAAATAATTATTATATAAATTACTAATAAATATTTAACATGCATTACATATTAACTTGATGTAGGGTAGTGTTTGAAATAAAGTTTACAAACAACTCCACGTAATCGACACAATAACATTACTATCAAAATAAAAGTTAAATAATATCAGTAAATAAATAATTTCAAAAAATATTATAAAACAAACTATAAAAGAAAAACTTACTGAAATTGAAAAGAAGAGAGAAAAGTTGGAGAAAAATAAAAGTTGAAAAAAAATATTTAATACAAAAAATTTTTAGAGATGAGACGTAAACGAAAAATGAGAGGAAGAGTGATATATTCTGACCACAAAATGTCAACGCTATTATTGCTTATGCGGCCAATACCCTTACGTTCCAAAAGAATTGATTTTGTGGCAACTTAAACCTTTTGTGGCAGGTTGTCTTTGTGACGACCCTTGAAATGTTCCAACTACTGATTTTGTTACGGCCGCCACAAATGAAAATAACTTTTTTCTCGATTTTAAAAATATATTTTTAATTTGTGATAAATAATTTAAATTTTAGTATTTATATAGAGTTTTTCGAGAAAATATTTTTTTTTATCATCAAATCTTTTTTAACGGATTATTTTCTCGTAGTATGAGTTCATACATGTATTATCTAAGTTCATATTTTATTAAAGCATTTCAATAGTAAATTTATCTAACTTACATAAAAAAAATTATTTAAAAATTAATGATAAATTTATTTTAAGTAATGCAGATACGATATATCGTATATATAAAAGTAATAATTATTGATAACATAATTAATAGATAACATTTCATAGACAAACTAAACAATATAATATGAAATAAATCTTAAACATTAATAAAAAAACCTAAAGTTTTAAGTGTGTTTCTTTTCATTTTTATGATTGTAAATATAAATGTTATATATAAAATTTAAAATTTTAATATATATATATTTAATTTAAATTATTGACCCAAAAATGGATTGTATTATGCGTTTTTGTCACCATTCTCTGTTGAATTGACAGTTATCTGACACAGATAATATAGGGAAGAATTTTTAACCTATCAGGAATGCGGTGTTTTTAATCTATGAGAAACACAATCATATACTATCAGCGATCGATCCTACATTTTAACCTATTATAATACGGTGGTCACTTTTTAATCTAGAATAACAATCAGATACTATATAATACTCTCTAATAGATAAAATATCCAATACCATAAAAGAACAGATACTATATAATACTCTCTAACAGATAAAATATCCAATACCATAAAAGGATAAATAACTCTTATTCGTTGTTGCACATTACATTTCACTCTTATTCTAGATTGTTCCACACTTATATTTTGTTTTATACAAAAAAAATTGACCATTCATATTATAGGAATATTTTATTATATAATATATTAAATAATTTATTGATTTTGAAAATTCAATTTAATAATTTTAAAATTTAATATAATTTAATTTGAAGTTAGAATTTTATATTTTAAAAATTCAGTATTGTATATATATAATGTTTTCAAAAGAATTATTTTAACAATTAAATTATTATTCTTATATGAGTAGACAACATCAATCATACAACTCCAATGTTAAATTTTATAAAAAAATATTTATATTAAAAAAATAATTATTAATTGTGACAAGTTTATAAGTAATATATATATATAT
>JBBPBS010000633.1:360498-381217 GCA_037974835.1 Cicer judaicum | reverse complement strand
TGTCATTTTGTCAATAATAGCCTTAATTATTTATAGTAAAAAAGAGAAATATAATAAATAAGATAATAAATGATTAAATATATAATATAAAAAATAAATAATTATTAAAAATAAAAAAATTATTAATTATCTTGATATGTGTAAAAAACTCTAACAGGACAATTAAAAAAGAACAAAGACATTATAAAAAACTTCAACAAAATTTATTTTGAAAGAAAAGGATTAATATATAAATAAATGTAATAAATACTCCAAATAACGTTAAGTTTATTGCATTTAATTTAATACATATTACATTTGATAATAACAATTATGCATATTGAATGAATTACTAATAAACCTGTTTCAATAGCTCTAACATTTCATTTACAGACTATCTATAATACATGAATTACTAATATAGCACATTTTGAACTAAATATTTAAATTTTTGTTTACACAATTTGCTTTTATATCTAGGATCGGATGAAGTACATTGGATATACACTTAACTTTTTGATATATTTGCGGTACATAAAAGTAAGGAAACATTTGCTAACTATGTGAGAAGGGAAATTGATTGAAGGTAAAAGTGAAAATGGAGAGAAAAATAATGTGTATAAAATTAAAATGTCTTTTGGGAAAATAGAAAAAATGTAGGGTACGTATCCGATTCACGGGTACGTTTCACAATTCCCATTTTACCAATAAGGCTTAACTTGTTGGTCTTCATTTTAAGATATGATAGCAACTTATTGTTTGTCCAAGGCATTACATGGACCACAATATCTCAAACTAATTAAATATAACTATCTAGACAGGGTGGAAACTGCCAAAGTTGTTTCCCCAAGGGATCGTTTCTTTGCTAGCCCAAAAACACATTCAAGCTAAATTTTATAAATGGCCTCACATTACATTAGTCTAAAAAATAAATCTATATGGACTTTTTTTTTATGGGTACAGAAATATATATATATGGACTTTAATAAGAATCTACAAGGAATTCTTACAAGAGATGTATTCGGTAGTCTTTGCTTGAACTTTGGACTACCTCTTGTATGATTTCTCAAGCTGGTGGTTTTTCCACCTAAAAAAGGTTAATTAGGTTAGTTGTTTTGGGCATTTAGTTATGCTATGAATAACACATTTGTAAAAACAACGTCTAAAAAATGAGTGGCACATTTAATGCATTTAATTACATTTTTATAAGTATATATATTTTAATTAATATTATACAAATCATGCTAATAAATATTTGAACACTTCTTAAGAAATAAAAATAAGTTTTGAGCGAAAAGTTTCACTTTTTATATTTTTAAAATATGAATTACACAATTAGTGTTTTTATTGTTTTTTTTTCTTTTTGTTTTTTTACATTTGAATTATTAATCCGTGTTTCAACGAGACCGGTCCAACACGTTACTAAATTTAAAACGAAATTTTAAAATATTTTTAAAGTTAATAAATAAATTATTAATATTATACTTAATTGTTATATAATTTTTTTTAACAGAAATTATAGTATTTCCAAATTTATTTTATCTATATTTTTCAAAAAAAATGTTTTATACCCGCAGTATAGTATGTATACATGATAAACAATGAAAATTTAATTTTCTAATTAGTTAATACACACCTTATCATAACATTTGATTTTATACAAAACAAAAATTGTGTTGCATAATATTATAAGAGTATAAAGAAAAAAAATATAAGATAAATTTAAACTTGAAATAAATCACTTTAACTAATTTAACTCTTCAAAATAATTCGTTGGGAGTAGTTGACATTCCAACTAAGTAAGGTCTACTGAAATATGGCCATAACCTTAAACACAACATAAATGCTAAGTATAACTTCCATATACAAGATGAACATTTTCAATTTCAATAGACTTCTTCTGTTTTTGGTTTCCTTTATTTATTACCTTAATTTAATTTCACGTTGAAGATGTGAAACGTCCTTATCATTGGTAAATTCTGATAGCAAAGCAAGAGAGTTGACAAAAGAATATATAGTGAAGAAGTTAACTAAAACAATAAATGATAACTCACCCGTGAAGCACACAACTGTCTAGAAAATAATAACATCACTAAGAGTAAAAGTACATCCAATTTTGTCCCACCAAAACAAACCACTAGTCGCTGAAAGCACATGGCAATGGCAATAGACATCCACCAAAATTAAAATTTAAAGTTTTATAAATTTTGCGTCAATCAAGTCGACCCAATTTCAATTGATAACTTTTTTGACAAAATTAATTTTTTGAAATAATTGCTTTTGGTCTTGTTTGTTTAATATTTAAAAAGAAAAATTTAACGTTATGTTTTTAAATATAATTTTTTTATAAGAATTTACTTAAAACTAGTAAAATCTATTTTAGATTTATTTGCTACTGATTAAATAAAATAATATTGACATTTAATAAGTTAGATATTTATTATTAAAGATTTTAACATAATAAAAATTATATTATTTTAAAAAAATATATATCTTTCAAAAATAAATTTTATGAATAACTTATCAAAATAACTTTTTATTTTAATCATTTTTCAAAAAAAGTTGTAACAAATAAATAAAATACTTGCAATTATATTTTGAGATAAATTATTTAAATCAATTTTCCATGTGAAACTATTTTTAAAGATATTATAAAAAAAAAATAAAATACTATAAAAATATTTTTTTTTAAATCTTATATACTATAAATTTAAATACTATAAACTTAAATATATAAAATAATTTATATTTGAATACATTTATACAAAATGACTTAAACAATAAAATGTAGTACTATTTCAAAAAACTAGTCACTTCTCTTTTTCAATCTTCCCTCTTTCAATCTTCTTCATTCACTGAATAATATGATTAGAGCCATTTTTGATTTAAAATTATCTCTCAACATCATTTGTTTTCTTCATTTTATCTAAATAAATAGTTTTTATATAGATTTTGTTTTTTCCGCATTTTTAACTAACATTTTTTTTTGTTAGTGTTTTAAATTATTTAATTTTATGTCTTGTTACGATATTCATTTAGTGTTTGATTCAAATTAACATATTAATTTTGATTTATTACAAATTTAGTCAATGACTTATTAGTTTAAATGTAAAAATAGCATTTTTATTTAAAAACTACAAATTCTACTTTTAAGTTGGAATCATTCAAGAGACAAAATCAATTCCAATCGACATAACTCAAATCTAAAAATCAATTTTATGTGTCTAGAATCTCTTTTGATTCTTGCTACGGTGAAAACAAACGCACACTAATAAATATTACATTCCTAGTAATAAGGCACCAAAGCTAAGATTCAAATTTACAAATGCTAAGATGAAATCAATTTTTTTGTTCTCATTTGAGTTAAGTGGATAATAGAATGAAATTCACAATAACTAGAACAAAATATAGAAATAACAAAGAAAGAAAGATTGGTGGTTGAAGGTTGATTGATGAAGATTGATCAAACATTTCAGAGGAATCAACAGCTAGAGGCATTCCATCACTATTGAGAGTGCATGATTGTGGATCAGATCCATCAGAGTTCAACATCAGTGCACGAAGAACCAAAGAAACTGTGTGAATATAAGCTGTCCTATTCTTAGCCAAAAGCCATGTCAACCCCATTAGTTCACAATCTTTGTTATGAATCTTGGTTGTTCTATCTAATGATTTGCTTGAATTTGAAGTCTTCTTTCTAAGCTGTAAGTACATATTATTTCAATTAGATAATAATCAAACATAAACAGAACATTATTCTGCATAATAAATAGGTTTGGTGTAACATCCATTCATTGAAAAATAGTCAAAGCTGCACATTATTAGGAAAAAGTAAAAACTCAACTAAATTATTTCGCTTTGAAAAATGTTGTCTAGTTTTGCCTAGAAATTAGATGGGAATATTAAGATTTTAATAGCAGAACATTATGTTATGCCTATGATTCATTTATTTTTTTCTGAAATAAGACACTAGAAAATATCTATTAAAATGCAACAAGCAAACAACTACTAAAGTCCAACATTTTTAAATAATTTTTAAGATTCTGAAACAATGCATGGATTTTATACACAAGCGGACAACATTTTTGTAAAATGCAAACTGTAAATCAGAAACAGGAATAATAGATCCAAATGTGGATACAGATGTTGTCATCTAATGCCAATAACTATGAGTTAAATAAGAAATGTGAATCAGAATCTCAGTTTTACTCATTAGCAGTCAATTTGCTATGTAAATATGGCCAAGAACAAGAAGACTAAAGTTGACACACAAATTGAAACCACCTTAAAATTGATGATTAGGATGTCTTTTTGCATTTAAGATACAAAACTCTTCTCTTAAGCAACCTCTTATTTTATGCACATGCGATACAATGCAAATCTTAACAAGAAGGTTATCAAAAGAGAGAAAAATAATTAGGAAATAAGGACTACTACTACAAACACAAATGGCTTGACACCAACAATCTAAAAACTTCTATTTATTTTGAAGATCTATATGGTGACATTGCATCCTTGATTTGAATACTTGCATTCATTTGACTATGGTCTATTTCACTAATACAACTAGTAAAATTCGTCTCTTAAAATTCTTCAACTATACATATCTTTTTTTTTTCTTTAACCCTCTGTTTCTTGGGATAATAGGCCCTAGTAATTGGAATACGGTTGAAAGATAAGTAAAGTTTAGTCAAAGATTGTTTCAAACAGGGTTGCAACTCAGATTCGTCTTTCATTGAAACTCATTAACCACTTGAGTCCAACAAGTTGGTTTCAACTTTACATATCTAAAGGAAAGCTAAAAGATAATACCCCTAATTACCAAGCATGAAGCTTGGAGGTTTCACAATAAAGATGAAACCTTAATGAATTTGATTAACCTTCTTCAATTTTGACTAAGATCCATGAAATTAAAGCAAACAAGTGGTTAAAAATGCAAAAGCGCAAAACAAATAAAGAGATAATTATGAGGAAAAAAAGGAAATAAAGTTGACATAAAATTTACCAAATAGAGGCTATGCAAGCACTTAGAGCAACCTCCTAAACCAGGAAATCCATTAACACCATTGCTACTATTACTCAAACAATTTCTCTCCAACATTTTCACATTTTCATCTCCAACAAGATTTCCACTTTTAGTGAGTTTAAAAGATTCAGCACAGCTCAAAGGGTGAAGTCTAATACCACAATAACAATAAACCACATCACAAGTCTCATTAGGTTGAAAAAGTTCAATCCCTCTAAGTTTCAATGCTTTTCCCAAATTACCCTCACATGTTTCAGAATCATCAGGCAACAAAGGCATATCATAGGAAGTAGTGTGTCTACTACTAGTGACAGTTCCAAGGGCAGTTGCGGAATAAGCAGAATAAAGCCAAGCAGCAAGAACAGGACAACAACGACTACGATGAAGCTCATTGTTATTATCAGAAGCATGAATTTTGTTGGATTTGGAACTGCATGCGTTTTTTATTGCATTGAAGTGTTCATCTGAGAGATTCAAAGGACACCTTGAAACATCAGCTTGTTCTGGAAACGCAGGGATTGTTCCTTGTGAAGATGGATTTGGTGTGAGTTGTTGAACTGTTGCTGCATCAGGGATAGGGAGAGAAAGATAAGAAGGAAATACAAGAGTGGTGAAGATCAGAAGAAGGGTATTCAAACAACATGGTGATTTAGGAGAGAGTGTTAGTTTCATGGTGTGTGTGTGTGAGAGAGACTGAAGTGAATGTGAATGTGAATGTGGATGTGGTTTTCTTGATCTTGTTTTTTATTTTATTTTATTTTTTATATTAAAAAAGAAGAAGTGAATTTTGGTGAAGGTGAGGTATGGGGTGTTGTGTTGGGTCAGAATTCACTATTCAGAACCAAAAGGAATGGGAAAGGGAAAATAAGAGGTGGTGTGGGGTTTACAAAAGTTTGGCAGCATGCTCTGCTCTAATTCTGTAAAGGAAACTTATTTACCGGTTGGGATTTATTGATTAGTAGTCGTAATTAGTTTCATGGAGCAGAAGAATTTGATTGAGATTGATGATGTAAGTCTTTTTCAGAATTTTCATTGTGGTAAATTTACTTTATCCCTATTTTTTTTGTCACTTTTCAGAACTGTCTTATTTATTGTTGTCACATAATTTAACTGTCATGTATGTACACAGAAGTAGCCTACATTGACTATGTTACATGACATTGTTAATTACACTTCTTTCAGCATAGTACATGTTTACTTTTGCACTACAATTGAAAAAACAACAACACATAGGAAAATTATAATGTGATTTTGTGGATATAACTGTGAAACTAAACATTGGCTTATAATCAGCATGAAGCAGAAAGTTTGTTTTCTATAACTACTAGAAAATGTTAGTAAAAAAAAGTAGGTACTTGAAAATGGTAAAAGTTTGACTAACCTGCCGGATCAACTAAGTTAAGCAATTTCATTGATTTTTGAAAAGATTTATATTATATACTATGTAATGAATCCTGATATGATACAATATGTAATTTAGTAGCATGTGTCCTTGCTAATTTAATCATGAAATCAGGAAAATTTCCAATATCCATGAAAGTGTAATGTTTAGATTCAATAGCTCAGTTTACAAAGCAGGTTATTAGTAATCACTTGTGTTAAAACTAAAGTTCCAATTTAAATATAACATATTATTCGCCTAGTCTCCAATATTTTATCATTTTTTGGCGTCTCAGATGCATAATTGTGCCCCCACCCACAACCGTAAAATATTATTTTTTTAAAACACACATCCAAAGTGTGCAAATATGAAACAAAGGACAGAAGATCAGACAAAAAATAATGTATATGATAAATTAAAATGATTAATGATGTGATAAAAAGATAAGAAAGATATAGGTAAACATTGAAGTGTAAAAAATTAAGCTTGTAATAATTTTACAAAAAGGAGTGAAATTAGAGTAAGAAAAGAGAAGTATGTATTTTGGACAGTTATGAAGATCAACAGATTAAAATCCATTTCACTCTTTCATGTTAAATGAAAATATAAATGTACCTTTTTCTGTCCTCTATAGACTACAGTAACACTCTTCCTAATCCTAATCCTAATTTGGTGCACAGCCAAAAAAGTGAGAAAGAAAGAAAAGGCATGGCCAGCTGTTGCCAATTCCATTTGATTATTGTTATCTAACAATCATGATGGGCTAGTCTTGAGTTTTTTGTTTTTTTCTTTGTTCTACTTTCTTTACTTGTTGCTTTTCTCATAGATACTTCAAGTCTTCAACTATCTCGCTTTAGATTTTTTTTTTTTGTGCTATCAATTTTTCGTATAATTAGTTTTGTGGTGCGTTAGGGGTAGCGAGGCGGACAACATGCGCATAGGAGATCGATGCGTCGTCTGTAGTGACATGTGGGGTGGGGGTGGAGAGGCAGTGATTCTATAATGATGAACAAAGTAACATCAGAACTAAACGAACATATAAAACGAGAAATGGAGAGGCAATGGTGAAAATAGAGCGTTTCTTTTTTATATTTTCTTTTTGTTTTGCACAAACTATTCATTATTTCCTCCTGTTTCAAATATACTTAAAAAGGTACATTTGTTTATATTGAAAATCAGATACACTTTTTAGTTTAAAACTTTATAGACTTTCTTTCGTTAAATTTATTGTTAACTTGCATGTCAAGTTAGAATAAAAAAGATTAAATGTGTGAGGTTTCACAAGGTCATAAAAAAAAAAGAGTTAGAATTGTGTTCGACTAACTTGATAATTTTTTCATTATTTGCTTAAACTGGTTCAGACTTAATGATTTACTTGGAGTAAAAGCAATAACAAAACTTAGTGTGCTGAGTAAACTGACAAAATTATTTATCCTCATTCACTACTAATTTGGCTACATTCAGTCACTTCACTCAGAAGGATTTAATATACTAATTCAACAACTTGAATTACAAAGCACATAATCCTACAAGTCAGTCTTTTCAAACAACCTAGCGACCTCAGACTAAGACCATTATCAAGTTTGAATATAAAAGTTTGGAACTTGAATAGTCGCTTCTAACAAGTTGATTATAATAATGACTATCACACTCTAAGAAAACCACTTAGAAAATATTTATCTTTCGAACAAGTATTATCTCTCTGAACTCTGAGATGAATTTGGAATTTTAGCTTGAGTTCTTCTATTGCTTTCTGATTTTTCGAGATCTTCTTCTTCATCCTTGAGTATCTATTTATAGATAAAATTAGGACTTTAATTTAGTCTTTATTTAATTCTGAATTGTATCTTCATTTCTAGCTTGTTCAACAATGATCTTTTTCAAAAATAATAATGAACAAGATGTTTTTTTGATAATATGTTATTTAGGCAATTATTTAATCTGAACACTTCTTTCAGATTGATTATGTTTATATTTTATTCAAATTAAGTTTGTAAATTTTTTAGATTGATTTTGTTCATATTGAATTTGTAAATCCTTTAGATTAATATTCTTCATAATTTGTTAAGATTGAGTTTGTAAATTATTCTTATTAATATTGTTCGTATTTTGTTAAGATTGTTTTCGCAAATTATTCAAATGAAACTTCCTTTCTATTGCTTGTTTTGATCTCGACGGGAACATAATGTTGGACCGGTTCTCAAAATTTCACAAGTAGGAATATGACTAAGTCCAATTCAATATTTTGTCATTTGTAAAAATCAGAATCATATATTTGCAAATAGCAAATGTATCTTTTTGTGAATGTTTCTTCTTGTAAATAATTTTTTGATAATATCTTCTTGTAAATAATTCATATCTACTTGTAGATAAATCTTAATCAAATCTTCTTGTGATAAATCTTAATCAAATCTTCTTGTGATAAATCTTGATCAAATCTTCTTGTAAATAAGTTATTTTTTTTGTAGATAAATCTCGATCAAATTTTCTTGTAAATAATTTCTTCAATCATAAATCTGAATCAAATCTTATTTTAAATTGTCTTCAAAAATGTTTTCTTTCATACAATATGAAGTCAAATATATTATTCTCATAAAATATTTTTGTTTCAAAAATTGATTCCAATAGTTTAATTATTGGGAATGATTATTATATAAATTATGACCAATTATAATGAATTATGTGTTGGACTATATTTTTTAAATGGACTATGATGAATTATTTCATTCTATCATGTCCAATAAGAAGTTCGTGTCCTCAACCATTTAATTATTTAATAGTTGTCCAATTTGGCAATTAACTTATACAAAAGCTCTGTATAGCAAAAAGTGACAATTCACTGTCTCATTCTCTACAAATCCTTGTTCTGTCATACAATTACATCTCAGATATACAATTCTTTGATCTATCTTTTATATGTATATGCTATAGTTTTGTATTAATTGTTATAATTGAATCCTTCAAACCAAGCTAATCATCAAATGACAAGTTTAGTCATTATTATTTAAACTTGTTATCATGTTAAGCATGACTTGTACCCCAACTGTCACGATGCCTAAGCCATGCAGTTCATCTTCAAAAGGCTTGATATTCACTAAGGTGAAGATTGTGTTAGGTTCAAGTGTGAGTGGTGAAGTTCACATTGACTATGAATAAGTTAAATGTTGGATATATAAGAGCGATGACTTATATACCTAATGTCTTAGAGGTTTTTGGTTGATATGTAATATCAAAGTTTCAACATTTGATTTGTTGTTGCTCTCGCATTCCCTTGAACTCCCCAACAGATCGTTGAGTATGAGTCATAGTTTATAATACGTGAGGCCGTTGTTGAATTCCGTGGTAAAATCTTGTGTATTCTTTTCATACTTGTTTTCTTACATCAGCTTCCTATTGCATCCAAGAACCAAATAATTGATATTTTGACAAAAGCTCTGGATGGTGGCCCCTTTAATTTTCTGTATTCCAAGCTTGGAATGATTGATATACATTCCAGCTTGAGAGGATGTTAAACTAAGAGATTTTCATATTTTATCTCAATTTAATTAGTCTTAGCCTTAGATAAGAGTAAGTTAGACTCAGCTCACTCTCTTTTGTGTTTTCCATCTCATGTATATAAGTAGCTGGATATTCTCTTTGTTTGTACTGATTGTAACAGTTTTGGACCAAAGTGATGAACAAGGCTCAATTTTCAGTTTTTTCTTCTCCTTCCGGTTCACCTTTTCACAGGACTATGTCTTAGCATGACATCTTTTGGGGAATCATGAGCATAATTTCTTTTTAGAAAGATTGAAATTATAAACTTTTTAGTGAGGTTAATTATGAACCCGAGTAATGATTCGTCGATGAAATTAAAATATGATCTACAAAGTATAAACACAATTCATTTATTATAAAATAAAAAAAAAATAAAAAATAAAGAAAAAGAGAGAGACAATTCAATTTTTCTGAATTCAATTTTAGCTGGATATTCTCTTAGTTTGCACTGATTATAACACTTTTGGGCTGAAAGCCTTAAAAGCCCAAATCAGAAGTGGTTGTATCCCCTCAAACAACTCATACCATTCTTTAGAGCAAAGCCGTGTAATTTTAATTTGCTTAGCACATGTTTGGTAACATTGTAGTTACCCAACCCCCATTCATCGATGATGAAGTTGTGGCCATGAACATGAATTAAATTGATTCTCTCCACGTTAAGGAAACCATAATCCTGAAACAAATCTACAAACTTGTTCCATAAGGCAATGCTTATAGTTTTGTGGTAAATTATGTGTTCACGTTTTTTGTAAATAGGTCGTCCACACCACACCAGTATACTTAAAAGATTTTGGAGGCCTATATGGGAAACCAAGGTATCATTGATGGGAATTGAGTTTCTATAGTAAGAATCTATTATTGACATACAAGGGCTTAAAAAGGTCTGTCTATTCATTGAAGCAAATAATCTACCCGATCATTTATCCCTTTGCAGGTTCTGTTTATTGCACAATTAAGGCTTATAGTTGTCACTATGAAATTAGTTGCATCAGAATTGCCTAAGAAGTGATCAACGTTATAGACATTGAAATATGTTTGAAATTTTGATCATTTCAAGAACTACATTCATTGAACAAAATAACCATTTATCCTTCATCACCTTTACTTTCATTTTAAATTCAAGCCTTTATTCTAAAATAGAAATATTTTTCCTACATTTCCTTCCCCCCATCTAATAGCTCAAAAAACATATAATAAATAACAATGCACAAAAAGAAAAACTACCATCATTTAAGTAAAGATTTAGTGCACATAAATAGCTCAATGTGAAGTGAGAGACTTCACCATGAGGAATAGAAGAGATACAACTTAGAAGCAACATAATAAAATGATGATGAAGATCAACTAACTAACTACAAAGAGGGCACAAAACTAAGCCATTTTCATTACAATCAGTACACTTAACAACAAGAGTAGTAGTAGTCCCCTGTTTATGATCCCTTACTATAACCATCTTACAGCTTCCATTACAACGAAAACAAGGCAAGAATCTCATATCACCACAACCTTCACAAACAGCTCCAACAACTTTTCTAGGCAAACCGTAAAGAACCTCACCCAACAAACCTTCTTCAACAACCTTCAACATCTCTTCAGCGCCACCAATATAAAATCCCTTCACAAAAACTCTTGGAGGAACAATCACCGTTGATTCTTTCTCCTTCCCCTTCAGAAGTTCCTTAAGTTCTTCTTTAAACCCGCTATCCATGGACACGTCACGCTCGCAGATTTGAACGCCGAAGGAATCGAAAGCTGATCTAACCGCATTGCAAGCTTCGAATGTTGTACGAACGCCTCTCAACGTCGTCGTATAGATGACCACTTTGTTTTCGCCGTTTGGTGGACAAATTCTCTGGAAACGGTCGGAGAGAAGCGAAGCGGGTTTTTGGAATGATTTAGAAGGAGTAGTATCGATTAGGTTAGGGTGGGAGTGAAAGGGTTTGGGGAGAGGAAAGAAACGGAAGCTTTCGGTGTTGTTGTTGTCGAGGCCTTCCATGAGTTCCCAAGAGTTGATGACTTCAGGTTCGGAGCGGAGGGGTTTGGGTGGATCGAGGGTGCTGAGAAGGCCATAAGTGGTGGATGTTAGAGAGACGATGTGGTGGCCGACGCCGAGTGCTGAGTTACCGAGTTGGGATAACTCGTCTTCGCGGTTTAAGAAATTGGAAGAGACGCAACCCATGAAGAGTTTGAAATTTGAAATGGACAACAGAGAGAGAGAAAGTAAGTTAAGTTGATTGGTGGGTGTGGATGGGGTTCATTATTACTGCTTCTATTTTAGTATTCTCTATTCATTTTGCCTCTTTTAAATTAAACTATTATTAAATTCAATTCATTCAATCAAAACCTCACTAGCTTCTTGCTGTGACGTGAACGAAACTTCAATTTTTCTCCCGCTCTCAACTTTATAATATTCTTTTTTTTTTTAACGGAATCTCAACTTTATAATTCATTCATTCAAAATAAGTAATAAAAAATTATTAAATATTAATCAAGTAATTAACCTGTGATAATAGTTTTCATTTAAAGAACAATCGATTAAAAGAATTAGTTTCTCTCAATTACAAAATTTTAGATTATCCAAGTTTTATTTATTTAAAAGTTAGATATTAAATAAATAAAAATTTAGAATATTATTTTTCTAAAAAGTAAAAAAACAAAATCATTAATATGCATTGTAAAATTAATTTAATTGAATTTATATGTATTGTTAATATAAAAAAAAAATTATATTATCAATCAAACACAATTATTACATCATTAACAGGGTTTTCACACTAATATCCTCTTTTTCATTTTCATATACCAAAATGTCACTCCCAAAAATATATATCAAATTGTCCTCTTTTTTTCCCTCAGTTGCTGGTCGCAACCTGGGTGTGCGACCTCCTGATGGCTTTTTTTTTTTAACATTTTCACATGGTCGCATCCTGGTGATGCCTACTAACCAAGTCAAATTTTTTCATTCTCATTTTGTCGTTAGGTATACTACTTATGTTATATATATTATTGTTATATATTTTAAAATTAATTATAATCATTAAATTAATTAGTTAAAATAATAAAAATAATTATTTTATTAATATTATATAAATGTTATTAATTATAATAATAAATAGAATAATAATAATAATAAAAAGATAATTGTATTAATAAAATAAAAATACATTAAATTAAAAGAAAAAATACATTAATATAAAAATACAAATACATTAAAATAAAAGAAAAAATACATTAAAATAAAAATAAAAATACATTAAATTAAAAGAAAAAATACATTAAAATAAAATGACATTAAATCAAAAGAAAAAAATACATCAATTTTGAGTAGATGTGCCAGCAGCGTTTGGACAATGTTTCTTAGTATGACCAGATACCCGACATAATCCGCACTTTCTTGGGACTCTACCCGTGGTGTCCATTTCAGTTCTAATGCGTTTGGTCTTTGGGCGACCTTTCTTGTCTCTCCGCATTAGTGGATTGTGACACACCTTAACACCTTCATATTGTGGCCAATATCCTTCGTTTGGTATCGGTTGGAATGCTTCACTGTATACTTTTAGTACTGTTTCTACGTTGTACACATCAGGTATAAGGCTCCAATAATCATATTTGATGCTAGAACATGTTGTTATCACATGTGAACAAGGCATATGTTTAGCTTGATATTTTCCACAATCACACCACTTCTTAGGAAGATTTACACTAAAATGGCCAATTGGTCGCCCTTCTTTTGGAAAAATTGTCTCGTGAACTATGAAAGTATGGTTGATTCGATCAAAACAATCGACTCTATGACTATTTGATTTACGTATTTCTGATTTCATAAAACTCATGCATGTTTATGTGTATACTTGACCAGAAGTTAAAATTGATGCATGTTGTTTTGCCATGGTTGGAAATAGTGTACCTGTTTTATAATATGTTGATTGGACCAAAGCAGTGATGGGAAGGTTGCGTGGTTCTTTTAATACTGCGTTCATCGATTCCACAAGGTTGCTGGTCATCTGACCCCAACGACTACCTCCATCAAATGCTTGAATCCAATCTTCTCTCGGTATATTGTCTAACCATTTCAAAGCTTCTGGGTTTATGATGCCAATTTCTCTGCGGTAGTATCGATATGTAGACTGATTGATTGAGTAACCTGTATTGAAACAGTAGACAATGCATTATTACATTAATTATAAAACTTCATAATTTAATTTTTCAGTAATGATAAGAAGTAAGAATTAAATTATTACCCATAGAAATAACCTTTTTCTTCAAAGCATTATCCTTAAATTCCCTTGCAAAATTTTGTGAAATATGTCGGACGCAAAACATATGCTTTAACGGAGGATGTTGCCACCCATTATTCAAATTATTATAAGCATTTTTGATAGATTCGTGTCTATCTGAAATCAAACAAATGTTGGCTTGTGGAGTGACGTGTGATCTCAAATTTCTCAAAAAAAAACTTCAAGCCTCTTTTGTCTCACCTTCCACAAGAGCATAAGCAATGGGAATGATATTGTCGTTCCCATCCTGTGCAAGTTCTACCAATAGAGTTCTCTTATACTTGCCGTATAGCCAAGTTCCATCAACTTGTACAATTGGTTTGCAAAATTTAAAAGCAGATATGCATGGAACGTAAGCCCAAAATAGTCTATGAAAAATTGTCACCCCAGTTATCAAACCATGTTTATTATAAGCTGAGATTGTTTCCATTTTAATAATGGTTCCTGGAGAAAACGTTTGCATAACTAATAACCATCGTGAAAGTTGATTATAAGACTCTTCCCAATTGCCATTAATTTGTTCGATTGCCTTATTTTTTTCCCATCCAAGCCTTTCTATAACTAATTGTGTAGTTATGCAAAGCCTGAATTTGAGCAATAATGACATTCACTTTGATTGAAGGGTCCATCCTCATAACTTGCATTATACTTGCACATATCATGTTAGAATCAAGCTTTGTATGATCTTGTGATAGTGCATAATTTGTGCAAGTATGAAGCAAACTTAATTTCCCAATCACCCACAATTCACTTTTTTGCGTTTTGAAGCTCTACATCTAAACAAACAATTTGGATGTGAACAATTAATAACGTACCTTTCTAAATCTGATTTTTGCACCACAAAATTCAATGATTGTTTTAGATGATACCGCTTGATTGCATGTACACATTCATCCTTGTTATGAAACTTCATTCCAACTGCAAGAGTACCGTCTAAATTTGGGTCTTCGTCAATGAAGATGTGATCAAATTCAGTTGGTTGGTTTGCGGTGGATAGATTGATGTTCTTCATGTGGAATGGTGGATCGAATACAGGTGACATAGGTTGATCTTCTGCTTCCATATCTTTATCAACATCATCATAATCACCAGATGATTCATCAAAGTATGTTTCATCATCTTCACTATAATCACTTAATTCTTCCTTGTTGATATTATAATGGACACTAAGTGGAAGATCACATTGTGGACTTGTTGGGAGAGATTCGTGATGAAGTTGTTGAGTTTGTTCATTTTGGCTAGAGTATGGTTCATAGTGTTGTGATGGAGAGTATACGTCGGGTTGATAAGGACTAGAGTATGGTTCATAGTGTTGTGATGGGATGTAGTTGGGATTAGGCATGTTTGAGGTTGATGGTTGATTTGTTGAAGTAAGACCACTTTCAAATGTAATGTATAACTCAATGGTGCAAAGTTGTGACCATTGTGTATAAACATCAAACATGAGTTGAACATCTTCGTCATCACAAACTTTCATCAATTCAAATCTGGTTGTATTTTCACCAAAGAAGACAAGGTGTCGATAAACTATATCAGTTATCGTCACGTTGTCGTTGAACTGTAACTTTTTCTTAATGACATTCTTTATACGAGCAAGGTTGCTGCTAGAATGTACTTTGAACGCCTTTTTGTAATCACTTACAAATGTTTTCCCTTCAACTCCATCGACAATTGAACCATTGTAATAAACAATACAAATGACTTGTTCAGAAGCCATGATTATGTAATTGATAGAAGTATGAGGATTTACGTTTTTCTAATAAATCCTAACCATTGATCAATGAATTTGGATGGTCAAGATTAAAGATTGAATAAAGCAATTTGATTGGTCCAACTAAAAGTACGAGGATTGACGATCAAACAATTTCAGCCATGGATTAAAAAAAATGAGTGGTTGGGATTGAAGTTAAGGGCATCGTTTTTTGGGCATGCGACCTCTCAAAGAAGTCGCTTTTTGGCCATGCGACCTCCTTAAGGCTTCGCATCTTGGGCCTGCGACCTTCTTAAGGGTTCGCATCCTGGGCATGCGACCTCAATGTACGTGGTTGCATGTGAGGATCGCCCCTACGATTTCCTATATAAACAAGTCATCCTAGTCTCAAACTTCATCAAACACTCAACCATCATGAAACACACTTCCTTCATCTTAATCTCAAACACATTTGCTTCAACTTTACTCATGGAATTATCCAAAAATCATAGAGCTGAAAGTCGATATGTTGAAGCATTTGTAAGTATATTTTATGTATTAATTTTTATATTTTATATTAATTACTAATAATATATAAATTTATATATTATTATTTATATATTGTCTATTAATGTGTTGTATTATATATTGAATACTTTTTTTATTATTAATTTTTATATTTTATATTAATTACTAATAATATATAAGTTTGTATATTATTGTTGATATATTATTATTTATATATTATTATTGATATATTATAAATTTATATATTGTCTTATATTAATTTTATGTTATATTAATGTTAATTTTATTATTTATATTATATTAATTTTATATTTTATATTAATGTGTTGTATTATTAATTTCATATTATATATTATTAATTTCAGATTCGCTCGAAGGATAAATTGAAATGTCATGGTCATGTCAACAAAAAATCGAACGACGCCATATTACCGTATTTGCAACAAGCTGGATTTGGTGAAGTGATTAAATTTGGAAATTACAAGATCGATGTCGGTTTGATTAGTGCTTTGATTGAAAGATGGAGACCAAAAACACATACTTTTCATCTTCCAACAAGTGAGTGCACAATAACTTTAGAAGATGTGTACTATATTTTAGTATTAAATGTGTTTGGTTTGCCTGTGAGTGGTTCAAATTTTGTGAATGTCAAACATGTTTGTCAAGAATATTTAGGAGTTATCCCACCTGAGGGAGCAACAAATGGTAATTTTATTAAATTAAAATGGCTTAAAGATACTTTTGACAATGTTGGAGAAAACGCATCCGAAGAAAAACAAGCATCATGTCGAGGATATATATTACGTATGATTGGAGGATTGTTGATGCCAGACAAATCCAATAATCGTGTACATCTAAAATATCTTTCAATAGTGGGTGATTTAAATAATGCATTCAATTATAGTTGGGGTTCGGCAGTTTTAGCAACACTCTATAGAGGATTATGCCTTGCTACGAAACCCGATATAATGTCGATGGGAGGATGTGCATTGTTGTTGCAAAATTGGGCATGGTATCGTTTGACTTGTGTTGCTCCGGATGCACCAAATGCATGGATATTTCCACTTGCACAAAGGTAACTATTGCATATAATATATTTTAATTTTTTAAAATTTATTATTTACCGTATTACTAATTTTATTATATATTTCTTTTTTATATATTCAACAGATTTAATTCCGGTGGTCTAAATTTCAGTAGAGTTCCTCACAATGATATAGAAGGATACCGGAATACTATCGATCATATGATGGTTCATGAAGTAATACATTCATATTCATTCTCATGTAGTTACAATTTAATTTTTTTTATATCTCTTAATATTTACTTTATTCTATTTTTTTAACATTCAGTTTCTTTAGAGACCGTATCTTGGGTTCCAACACGAGGTACCCGAACAAGAGATCAACACTTGGATTGCATGTTCCTATCTGCACTGTTATCATATCGTCGAAAAACATCATGCAGATAGAGTTGCAGTTCAATTCGGCTTTCATCAACAGATTCCGCAACCTCCAGAAGATATGACGCTCTACCATGAGGTCGACATGAGGCGTGGCATCGATGATAATTGGAGTGTGGTTTGGAAAGATGAGATTCAACATTGGAATGAACGTCATAATTACACATTGCAATGTCAATACGTTCAAGGTGTTTTATGCCACACTAAAGAATATATGAATTGGTTCACATATCACACTAAATTATATATATCTGTGGAAAGGTGCCTGCGTGATCCACGTTTGCAACCTTCAACATATCCCGATGTTCACTCTATGCCTCAATCAATCCCACAACAAAATACCATGCACCAAACACCGTCTTTATCATCACCACAACATCTTCACGAAGCTGCAGATATATCGACTCAATATTACGTTCCTTCAGTGCCAACAATACCAACTCCCATTAATCCGACCGAGAGCGGAATTTTCTTTAATTTGTTTGGTACTCATTGCACAACTCCCGAGTCGGCTTATGCGGCTTTTGATTCTATGTATAATGTCGAAACTCAAAATGATACAGAAGCAGGTGGTAGTGGTTCTAATCCACAAACAGATTACAACGAGGATCAACCACAACAACCTCAAATTGTTCAAAGGGCTAGAGCAGTTCGACGACCGCGTATATGTGGAACTAGAGGTCATTTAGATGAAAATAATTAAGTTTTATTTAATATTTTTTTTATTAATGTCATTTTATTTTAATGTATGTTAATGTATTTTTTCTTTTAATTTAATGTATTTGTATTTTTATTTTAATATATTTGTATTTTTAATTTAATGTATTTTTATTTTTATTTTAATGTATTTGTATTTTTATTTTAATGTATTTTTTCTTTTAATTTAATTTAATGTATTTTTATTTTTATTTTATTAATACAATTATCTTTTTATTATTATTATTATTATTCTATTTATTATTATAATTAATAACATTTATATAATATTAATAAAATAATTATTTTTATTATTTTAACTAATTAATTAAATGATTATAATTAATTTTAAAATATATAACAATAATATATATAACATAAGTAGTATACCTAAGGGCAAAATGGGAATGAAAAAAATTTGACTTGGTTAGTAGGAGGTCGCATCCCCAAGATGCGACCATGTGAAAACTTTAAAAAAAAAATGACAACAGGAGGTCGCACCCCGAGGTTGCGACCAACTGGGAAAAAAAAGGACAATTTGATATATACTTTTGGGAGTGTGGCATTTTGGTATATAAAAATGAAAAAAAGGATATTAGTGTGAAAACCCTTCATTAGTAATTTCAATTTTTATTAATAATTTCAATTTTTATTATAGTTATTGTATAAAAAAAATTACATTAAAAACGCATGCAATTTAAACTGAAATTAATTTGTTAATTAAGACATTCATCGATTTCATTACAATTTTTGCTTCAATAGATAAAAGATGTTACGGAAAATTTAAGAGTTGCTATTTAAATTCAATATTAAATAAATTTCTGAAATTTCAAAAGAATTATTTTTTATTTAGATTTTTATAGATCTTTCAATGAAATATATTTTATGTTGAATACACAAACTTATCACGTTGCAAAGGTTTAACTTCTTTAACAAATAAATAAAATCTTATCTCCACATTTAGATTCAATTCATCCTAATGAAATTAAAAAATTAATTCAATTGATAGTATAAATTAAAATGAATTTGATTTAATTTACGTCTCAAATAGAATTCTATCAAATAGAGTTAATCTATATATAAAAAAAAAACTACACATAATATATTTAATCAACTCTATAATTTATTTAAAAATTAAATTAATTAACTAAAAAAAATATTCAAAAATAAAAATCCCTAACAATTTTAATATATTCTAGTAATATTGTGACAGCACCTCATATGAATTGAGTATTTGAGTGTACTATCTATAAAATTAATTTTATTTTATACATAATAAAGTAGAACATTTTTAAAATAAATGTTTCTATTGTATTTAAATTATAATCCATAGATACATATATTATTAGGTTCAACATTCTTATATATAACTTGAACTTAAGATTTGTTAGTTATTTGTAAGTTTAAAAAAAAATTCCGTTCTCTCGTTTAAAAAAAAAGAAAAAAAACAGTGGAGTCTTGTTCTTGAATAAAAATTAAAGATTGAGTGTAAGTCCTTCGGTAAAAGTACTAAAAATCCAGTTTATGCTTGATTTAATGCCCTCTCAAAAGGACGTTGTTTCATGGAATGCTTGCAATTGATAATTGATTTAATGGAATTGTTTGATTGGTGGATATGTGAAGATGAATATGTTAGGTGATGCTAGACAGCTTTTTGACAATATGACTGTTAGGGATGTCATCTCTTGGAATATCGTACCACTATGGTTTTACTCCTAATCTCCTATCAATAGCTTTTAATTATAGATTTTTCAAATGATATTAAAGTTTTCTTATCAATTATATAACTAATAATTTTTTATGTGATTTTATGATATAAATTGGGAGAATCATATAAATAATAATATTATAATAAATTTTAATGATATAAATTGAAAAAAATTTGTATTTAATTTTAAGAATTTTTAAATATATCTCACTCGAATTACTTTTTGTTTAATTAATTTTTTTAAATTTGATTGATGATATTTACATTCTTACGATTACTGCAATTAAAATTTAAAAATTCCACTAATTTATTGAAAAAAATTAAAATTTTTGAATTTTAGTTTTAGTGTTTTTAAATTAGGATCATTGATATAGACCTTTACTAATAGACAAACTTAATATTAAAAGAATGATAAATGATTAATTTACTAAAAAA
>JBBPBS010000633.1:280371-345072 GCA_037974835.1 Cicer judaicum | reverse complement strand
GGGGGGGGGGGGGGAAATGAAGGGCGGAGAATAGTGATATTATGTATGAAAGAAAAGAGTAAAAGAGAAGATGTTGTTTATGTTGACAGTTTGACCCCACTGAAGTTTGTTTAAGAAAGAAATGAAGACGTCCCCTCACCCCAGACTTCTGACTCAATGAAAAAATGGGATTCACGTCACACACCATAGGTCCCCTATAGTCGTCACTTTACTCTCTCTTCTCTTCTCGAATCTACCCCCTCACTCTCCATGGATTCAACTTCCTTTGATCTCCCTCCTCCTCCTCCACCCACCACCACCGTTCCCTTCACTCTCGAACCTGCTGCTGCTGACTACAACAATCACCACCACCACGCCGCCACTACACACCCTCCTTATGCTGAGGTATGTATATATAAAATAATTATATCTATCTATCTATCTATGTATGCTGATAATTAATTGTGTGTGTGTGTGTGTGTTGACAGATGATATACAAAGCAATAGAGGCGTTGAAAGAGAAAGACGGGTCAAGCAAGAGAGCAATAGGAAAGTACATAGAGCAAGTGTACAGTGAAGTACTACCACCACAACACAACACCATGTTAACGCAACACCTAAATCACTTGAAATCTGCTGGTCTTCTCATCATGTTCAAAAAATCTTACAAACTACCTTCCTCTCTCCCTCCACCACCTACTATCCCTAGATCTCTTTCCGAATCTCACCTCCCTTTCACTCCCATCACCCAAAGGGGCCGCGGTCGTCCCCCTAAACCCAAACCCCACCCCATACCCCCTTCACTTAACGACCCTGCGCCTGATTTCGACAAACTAGCACCGCCCCCTCCTCCTAAACTTGATGTGGCTCCCACCTTCCCTCTCAAAAGAGGCCGCGGACGTCCTCCTGGTACCTCCAGATCTAGGTCTCTCAACAGGCCTGCCCGTCCTCCCAAGCCCAAATCTGTCTCCAATGGCCTCAAAAGACGTCCTGGCCGCCCCCCTAAAATACAATCCCAACCAACTGTCATCCCTTTCGCTTCTGTTCCCTTTCCTTCTCATCCTCAAGAGGACCCCACTCTTGGATCTCCCAGGCCCAGAGGCCGCCCCAAGAGATATGCAGATGAGGTAGTGCTAACTACCGCAGCACCTTCCGCATTATCTGTGGTCAATGCTCCGCCCATGAGGCGTGGCCGTCCTCCGAAGCTTGCTGTCATTGGTAAGCCCAAGAATTCCACCGGAAGGCCCGTTGGCCGCCCAAAGGTGATAGTTTTTTGCTTAACTTTGTTCTGCTTGCAATCATTGTTTCATTTATGTGTGCTTGACTTGACTTTGCTTATTTTGGTATAGTTTGGGATTGGATTTAGATATTTAAGTAGTAATAAAATTAAATGATTGATTATTTTAAGCAAAGGTTATTTAAACTTATCCACATTGACATTTGGAAATACTATAATTCTTTTGGTAACATTTGTCAAGATAATGAAGACATGTGATAGAGGACATGTTTATTTGTGTGATAAACAATAACCAGATCAATAGATAGATAAATTAAAGAATTAAATTAAGTTGATATATTTTTGTACTAGTAATTAAGCAAGCAGATAGGTTACAGAAATAATTTGCATTATTTTTTTATCATAAACAATCCATAAACCAAATTAATTTGTTATGTTTTGTATGGATTCTGAACTTATTGTTAGATTTGGAGGTTGATCTATGCAGGAAAAATGTAACATTCAGACTCAAGCTACATGGATTCTGCATTTTTATCAAAGAAACTCTTTTTAATATAATTTACTTTCTTACTATATTAACTATCTAGGTTTATGAAAATTGTTCTTATTTGCATATTCCATTTCATAACTTTATATGAAATAGGGAGCCAAAGCTGCAAAGAAGTCTGCTGATGAAGATCTAAGAAGGAAATTTGAATACTTTGTAAGTTGAAATAATCTTCCATTTTATTGATCATTATACTCTCAAATTATGAATTGCTATATTTCTTCATGCCTTTATTGTTTACTTTTTCAGCAATCAAAGGTTAAGGAATCTCTTGAAGTGCTTAAGCCTTATTTTGATAATGAAAGTCCAGTGACTGCAATTGCAGCAATTCAAGAGTTGGAAATGCTGACAACATTGAACCTCGAAGCACCATTAAGAGATGAAACACTGCAACTACAACAATTCCCGGAACAGATACTGCCGCAACAACAGCTACCACCGCCGCAACTACAGACACAGATGTATGAACAGCAATATCTCCAGATACCATCGCAGTCACAGGTGCAGCAACTTTTTCAACCACATACTTTAGACCTGAGCTAAGAAAACTTGCATGTTTCTCAATGGTGGAGAACTCACTTGTAAAAGATATGTAAAGCTATTAGGAAGTAGTAGGAGCACTGATTTTCTGAGAATCTAATGACTCTGTTCCTTTGGATTTGTTTTATGCTCCTTTAGATTAATTAACCCCTAAAATAATATTTAGAGACTACTGATGATCCTGTTGTTATTTAAGTTAATTTAATTTGACTTTCATAGTCACATTCAAGGTTGTCAAACACAAATTTCTAGATAAGATAGTGGATCTAATGTTAGGAGTCCCACATTAATTATAAAAGCATTTAATGTGATATTTAAGCCGTGAGGTTCTCCCACCTAATAGACTAATCTTTTGGGTTAGGTTCTACTTATGGGCTTAAACCTTAACAATGGGTTTAAGCCACGAGGCTCTCCCACTTAATGGATTAATCTTCTTTTGTGTTGAACTCTCTTGATAGGGTTAAGTCCTTTTTTTTTTTACAGGTGATGATAGGTGTCAGTCCTAACATCTGAACTCTTAGTCTTAGATAATTTGAATGGATGTATGCAATATGATGCATGCATTCTTTAAGATCCTAAGTTGCAAAGATATATGTACGGTATACATTATTATTCTTAAAAAAACTAAGCTACATATATGGTAAAAATTATACAAGGAAAGGATGTTACAAATATAATATTTTAAAAAGTATACAAGAAATCTTTTTTTCTTCTTCATAATTTACTAAAAGATAAATCAAAATAGAAGGGTTGTATCTCGGTCCAAAGTAGGGAATGCATCTGCTTAAAAAATACTTATAAATTGATTTATATTTACTTCCTTCGAGCCGGAATCTCAAAATATTATATAAAATAAATTTTGACTAAAAGTATATAATGATTTATGTTTAGATACATTTACACAAAAGTGAAAAGTGAGTTAATTGATAAATCAAAGGTTACAAATTAGTTCTATATTCAAAAGCTATAAATTATAGCTTCAAGTCAAAATCATGTTATTTACGGGTGGCTTATAAGGTGAAGGAGCAATAAATCCTTCACCGGTGTACCATTAACAATAAACCGATAGAACTATTTAAAAAAAATTGAAGGCTCGGATTATTGAAGAAAAAAGAGATATATTTATGTCTTCCTCCACCCAATCACTGCTCCCTTTTATATTCCCCAACAACACCATTGCTACTCTACTGTGAAGATGAACCCTTTCAATCTCATTCCTTACTGATATACTTTGCAAGCCCAAAGTAAAAGAATTTACACACTAAACGACACTTATTTTTTTTCATGAGAGGCGCGAGAAACAACTATCGATGACACATTTATTCTTGCCGTTCATACATATTATGAGTTGTGTTTGATTTTTATGATTTATTTTAGATCTAATCCAATGAGTTCCTAGAAAAAATGACGATAGATTCCCAAACATATTTTGTTTAGGATCGAAATAAGAAAAAAATGTACTCATTGTTTTGGTTGTCTCATAAAATATTTTTTAGATGTAATCAAATACCTAAAATCCACAATTTTATGAAATTCAAAAATAAAACAGAAACATGTTTTAATATGCACTCATTAAAGAGAACAGGTTTCTGAGACACATTGGTTTTGACCGAGGTAGCAAAATATTTCTTACGACAACAGTGCCATCACATGGACCTGCAAGTGGTTGTGTTGGGAAAAAAATGATGAACCTGCAAGTGGTTGTGTTTGGGGAAAAAAAAAAGAAATAGGAGAGATTGGGTGGGACAAGGCATAGGTATTCCTTTTTTTTTTCTTTTTTTTTTCTCAATGAATAAATCTAATGGTATGTTATTAATGGTACACGGGTGAGGGACTTGAATGCTTCCTCACCTTAGAAGTCACCGTTATTTAAACTAATATTGAGAAAACTTGTGCATGGACATGCTAAGAGTGAGAATACAAGTTAGGAACTTGGAAGTAGTTGGAACCTTGGTCTTCAATGGCAGGTTCTGTGTGAAACCGAACGATAGTTCTGTGCAGCCTTTCTGAATGTTGATCGTGAGACTCTGTGGATTTTGCCATTCAAAGAGGCCCATATATTTGATATTGTCAGCCGATGTAAATATTTTTTTAAGTATTTATTAAACAATTAAATATTCTCTATCTTAGTATTCCCTCCGCCTTAAATATTTTCTACTAATAAGTAATATGAATAATCTAATGATCAAATATATATTTTGAAAATTTAATAGCCTTTTAAATTATTTGGAGATTTTTAAATACATCTTTAAACTAAAATATGTTGTACTAAATTAATATGTTTTTATAATTAGATTGTTATGTTACTAATGGTTGACCAACAAAATGTAACACATAACCTAATTACAAAAGATATATATTAGTTCAACTATTTGATTTTTACTTTTTTAGTTAAGAAATTTCTTTTAAAATGCAAATAATAATAAGTTATTTAAAGCCATGTTAAGGAATCGAATATAAAAATATGAAATTGGAAGTTATAACTAAAAAATGTAATAAATACATAGTAAATGATATGATATTCTAATGTATTTAATATTAATTAAATAGTATAATTGAAAAAAATATATATTAAAAATTAAATAAATTAATTATTTTATAATTTTATAATTTTTTTTTTCACAAAATAAGTATCTTATTTTGGAATAAGGGAGTGATACATATCGCTTCTTCCTCATGAAATAATAGAATTCAAATATTTCAACAATAAAAAAATTGGATGAACTAATTCTTTTGTGAAAATCGTTTGAATCAAATTGAATTTTAAATTCATTTTTTAAAATCGAATTAAACTGCATTTGTAAATTTTATTATTTTTTATTAGTATAAATTATTATATTAAAATATTATTTATTAGTTTCATTTAATTTTTTTAATAATACTTACATGTTTAAATTGATATATTTTATTACTATTTTATATATTTCAAACATTTATTTTATTCCATAATACGATGTATTATTTTTGATCTAATTGAATTTTTTGAACTATCATCAAAATCAAACTTAACTAAGAATATTTTAACCTCTAGATTGAATGAGTTTTTAACCGCGACAGAAAACACTTATACAATAGAATATTTTAACCTCTAGATTCGAATTCAAACAAACTCATTTATTATGCTATTATTTATTGCCTTTTTGTATTTAATATCGTTTCATTGCTGTGTTACTACTTTTAGCATGACCCTTTCTTTATTTTCAATTCAACGCTTCATGTCTTACTTTTTTTTATATGATTACTATTGCTATGACGTCTCTCCAGGGAAATATATATGGTGACTCAATTAGTATCATGTCAAAATATTTTTACGAATTTGCGACAATCATAAGTTATGTGGCTTTACTCACAAATTCTACAAACTTGTTAAGTATCTTTTTTATATAAATTAGCACTAAATTTATTGAATACTAATTTAGAGCCAAAATTTGTGACCACATAGATACACTGCTAACACAGGCTTCAATAAATATTTTGGGAGAGAATAAAGGTACTAATTTGTGTTCGGTTGTTGTGTAACAAGTTGCCAATTGCCATTCTTCCACATCAAATAATAAAAAACCATAAGCCACACTTTCACCTTAGCATTGAATTAAAGTTTTTAATACTTCCATAATGGAACTTCTCCCATTTTGATGTTTAGGGGCGAAATAATAGAGTTCAATTTTTAATTCAAGAAAAAAATATTAATTATATTAAAATACTAATATTTGCATATAAAAAAGATATATTAACTAATTTATAATTTATTTTAACATTAATACTTAATAAATATTTTTTTTTCGATTCTACAATTAAAAAATTTATGAAAACCTATATTCAACAATATTCATTCATTTCAAAGAGATTAGTAAGTGGAGTGTGTACAAAATAAAGTGAGAGAGAGTCTTTAATGATACCTTTCTAAATAGATACTAGTTTTTTTTACACCACAATAAAGTGATTATTTAATTTGATGTTAAATTTGGGAATGACGCATTTATGAATTCTACAAGGCTTGCTTGAAAAGATATACAACTTTTAAATTGAAAGTAAATTATATTGTAAAAACAAAATTGACAGTAAATTATAGAATATTATATAGCAAACAAAATAATAATGGTTGCTTTCTAGGATTCTGTTTATGGACGATGAGTGCTTCAATTGCATAATGTTCTACCATGTTGTCAACGTACATCACAGTTGGATTGAAAATAACGTATGTATCATGTTTTTCATTATTATAATTTGTAGACATATTAATTATACAAATGCCCACATTTCTAAAATACTTAACAGTAATCAAATTTTTATACATCAAAATCATGTTAGTAAAATCTTATCTCTACTCTTGTATCATGCCAAGTACAATGAAATTCAACCAATAGAAAGCTAATTAAAACATTTTCATTTCGACAGTTTTCATAGAAGTTAGTATCTCTCATGCATGGTTATATTTACACAGATTAAAAAAAATGATTTTTCATAATCTTTATTATTTTTTATAACTTTTTATGATACTTTTGAGTATTTATAAATTATTCAACGTTCCTTTTTTTAATAAACTATATACAAAGTGTTTCTTTTTTAATTGGTCTTTTTGGTAAAAAATATATATATGAGCTCATATATAATTTATAAGTTATCATACTTGTTTTGTAACAGTCATTTATAAATTTACAGTTTATAGAGTTTTCAATAAGTTAATTAAAGTATATAATTTATGATTTTTTATTTTAATTTTTGTAATTAAAATCATTTTTTATTATTTTAATTTATTTATTATAATTTTAAATAATCAATTTTAAATTTTTTAATTGATTTTAAAATAATTTAAATATCTAATGCTGAATTTAACAATATTTGTATGTCAGTTAAACTAAAACTTAAAATCAGTTGATCTGTAATTTTAATCTCTTCTTTTTCACAATTTAAATCCTTTATTTTTTGAAATTTTAGACATTTTGATCCACCTTAATTTTGAAATCAAATTTGATAATGTGGAAAAATAAAATTAAGTGACGTAGTCATAGTCGTACACCTTAATTTTGATCCACCTTAATTTTTTCCTGTCGTGTGCGTCCATACTCGTACCATAGATGAGTGACTTGTATTATTTTGTGTCAAGTAACAACTCAAATCTTGCAAAGAAAAAGAATGCAATACTAGTCTGGAATCGATTATATTAATCAATTATTGGGTTTGTTTATTGAATATTTTTAAAATGTGATTTTAATTTATATTTAAAAAAATAATTTTTATGATAATTTACTTTAAAATTAAAATAGTATAAATTGTTTTAAATTTATTTATTTATTATTGATTATAAAAGTAATTTTAACATTCAATAATTAATGTATTTATTATTAAGTATTTTAACATGATAAAAATTATATCATTTTTATAAAAGGTTCTCAAAAATAACTTTTATTTTTAATTACTTTTAAAAATTTCAATATAAAGAAATTTTATAACAATAAATAAAATATTTAAAATTATATTTTAAAATAAACTATTTAAACTAATTTCTTATTTGAATCTTTACTTTTATTTTTTTTTTAAATATTATAATAAAAAGCAAAAAGACTATAAAAGTTATTTAATTATTTTTTAAAACAAACAGATCAATTATTGTTTCGACAAATGAAAACCCTGAAACGACGTTTTATGGGTTTGATATTTTTAAGGTATGGATTAAGTAAGCTATGCCTGTTTTGAATTTTTCTTTTCTTTTTTTTATTAATTTTTAAAAGACGACGCAAAGCTCTGTGAGTGTTACTGGTTTTTACGAAAATATCCCTGAATGTTACTGTTAGTTTGGGCAACCACAAGAGAAAAATGAGAAAAAACTGACGGTTTATATATTGGCGTTATGTTATGGACCTACTTTTCCATCACACCCATTTTTTTTAGATAAAAAAAGACATCATGCCTAACCCAAAATTGGTTCTCCAGGTTCAACATTTTGTAAATAAATCCACAGTTTAATCATTTTGGGTGAAACATAACCATAAACTTTTCTAAGCGAGTTTTTATTTATTAACCTAAGTAATATCTATGGTTATAATATATTATTGATTATAAAATTAATTAATTAATAATTTATCTGTTGTTTCAACCTCTCACTTTAGATAAATAGTAAGATTTATAAAATATTTGACACATAACTAAGTTTGACTTTTTTTTGTTTTGATAAACTCTTTGTGACATTTATTAAGAAACAAAATATATTTTTAAAATTTGTATATTCAATACCCTCAAAACTTTAAAAATGTTCTCTCCAACTTAAATTTTTATTTTATTTTATTTATTTTTAACAAATGCTCTAAGAATATTCATTAACATAACCGTTTTTTAATATCAACATTACTTTAAAAATAAATTTTTAGATTTAATTACCACGTTAAAAAGTATCGTCTAGTGTTTATGTATTTGTTTTATTTTATTTTTACGCAACTACATCATTTATTGAAATTTTAATAAGTTAAATTATGATTCCTTTTTGAGATAAAAACTATGATTTTTTAAATAAATTAAATATGAATGCGTAATTATTTGTACAGTACTGGTATTTTTTTAATCAATTATATGTGTATTTTTAAAACTACTTTTTAGATGGGCTAATAGGCAAAGATGTTGTGGCGAATAGAATAAATGGTCAACAAAAGAGCAGCAAAATAGGGTGAATATTAAATTAGCAATGAGATCACATCTATTGTCTTCAATTACCTTTTTCTTTCTTCTCTTTTTCCCACTCAATTCATTTTTTTCTCCTAAGAATAAAAAACACAAGGATAAGTTAGTGCACTTTTTGTTGCCCATTGCTGGCGTGTTTCTTCTCTGAATCTTATCTCCACCTTCCCTTCTCCCCCTTTTCCCCTCACAAATGTATTTTTTTTTTCTCCATAAATTGAAAAACAATTTAATACCTTTTCATAATGAAATAAATAGAGATAACATCATATAATTTTTTTAATTTTCGATAACTACAAAGTTATGAGTTTGAATTTAAAATAAAATATCTAATATAATAATATTAATATTTATTAATTAATTAAAATTTAAATACTTAACAACATAAATTATATTTTAAATGAATATTTATTTATCCTTATTTAAGTATCATACTTCTTCATGTATATAGATCGATCTAAAAATAATGATGCATTACGTTGAATAATTGAGTATTCAATTTTTCAGTCAAAAAATTAAAAATATTTGACACATAAAAATTGATTTGAATATTATTGATTGAGTTTATGTATTTTTAGGTTTAATTTTATTTTGAAACTAAAATTTATATATTTTTATTTTATTTTATAAAAATTAATAAATTCTACAATAACCAATTAGCAGTAATATTTCAATTCAAACGGAACAAAATATCTACCTTAACAATATTAATAATTATTAATTAAATTAAAATTTCAATTTAAAAAAATTATTAATTATAATTTTATATAATATATTTAATTATAAAATATATATCACTTTCGTTCAAATCATTTTTAGCTAAACTAATTTTATATAATTGATTTATTCAAAAATAATTTTGTGAGGGCGGAGAACCAAACACAAACCAAGTATAGTCCCATGTGTGTGTAAGAATTGAAATATTTTATAAAGCTTCCTTTAGCACTTCATATAAATAAAAAAATATTACTAGTATAAAACTTTAAAATAAAAAATGATTTTCAACAGTTGTATTATGTAAGGCATTGTGTACAACACCTGCGCACACATCTTGAAAAAGAAGAAGCAATTATGATGCCGTTATCCGCGAGCAGCATTAAAGTCAAATCAGAATCGAGTTTTTTTTTGGTATACAGAATCAATGGACTATTTTTTACGTGAATAATAGTGTTAATAACGTAACAATACAAACAAATTTTATTTCTGAAAAAATATAACATAACAAATTAAAAACTCTAAATAATGTATTAAAATAATATCAGCAGAATTATATGAATATTTTTATATAACTTAACTTTTGATTGGTAGTAAGCCGAACCGAATAACATTTATTAAAAATATAGATATATCCTGTGAATTGAAATAATAATAATAATGACTAATATTTTGATATTGAGATGATTAGGGAAAAAGAAGAAGTGGAAAGTGTGTTTAAGTGAAAGATATGTTTGGTTTTGGGATGAGAATTAGAAAATGCAGTTAGTAGAGATGGGGTGGTTTGCACATGAAAGAGAGTAATTTTAATTTTTGATATATTGCGACTTCCACTCTAAAGTCCTTTGTCCTCTACTTTTGAATCACAAAGGACAAAGATTGGGTTTTCTTGAAATAGCAAAAGGTGAAACCTCAAAGGTACCATTTTATTTTTCCCAACTTGTTTCATTCTTTTGAAGAGAGAAGTAGTAGAAGAAGAAGAACCACTTCACCACTCAACTCAACTCAACTCAAACTCATCCTCTAATCAACTCAGTTAAAAATCAAAAAGAAGAAAGATAAACCAACTGGCTTCTTCTTTCTTGTGGTTAATTGGTTTCCCACCATCAACAACAACTACACTTTTTATTTATTTATTATTATTTTTTGAGAGTGTAAAAATGAAATCTTGATGTCTGTTTTGTGTCTGACCATGACTGAGTCTGGTGAAAGTGGGTCATGTTTTATTGTGGCCCCTACAACTCTCTCCCACTTGCTCCTTCTTTGCTGTCTTCTTACCTTCTCCTTAGCTACCTTTTAATGTTTATGTTTTCTCTTCAAACTCTCTTCTCTGTCTCTTCCATTTTTGTTCATTATTCTCTTCCTTCCATCCAAAGATCCGTTCACTCATTCTTGTTTCCTTAAAGTATTTTTTTTCTTCTTCTTTTGCTACAGAAAAAGCTTGATTCTGTTTCTGTGTCTGCTCAGTAGTAGTCTGCTTCATTTCAATTCAACAAACCATCTTCATCACCTTCTAAAGTTTGTTCCTTTATAACGTTTTCTATGCTTTTCGCTTTGATTTTTTTTGTTTTGGTTTTGGGTTTATGAGCTTTTTGCCAAAAAGGGTTTCTTTCTTTGAATATTTTGTAGCTACTAATACTATTGTTCTGATACTGAGATTCTTCATGCTTGGTCTAAGAACACTATGGAGAGGTTTTCACTTCTTTAACATTCAGTACTGTAACAACAAGGTGAAAAGTTATGAAGAACATTCTTAAGAAGCTTCATATAATGTCTAATCAATCCGAAGATGTACAAGGGTCTGCTGCAGAAAGGAGCAACAAGTCCAATGATGGTTCCTCTTCATCGCCTACTACTCGAAAGAAGCTTTCGAATTGGTTGCATTCAGTTTCTTCTAATAGGCAAAGTCCTTGCAGTCCTCCATCTCCAAGCCTAAGAGGAGAAAGATTGGAGCTTTCTGATTCAGTGAGCTGTGGTGGTGCTGGTTTGGAGACTGTTTCTGATTCGGCGAACCGTGATTCGGGGTCTAGCACTTCGAGGGATCCTGAAGTGGAAGAAGAATATCAGATTCAACTTGCTTTAGAGCTTAGTGCAAAGGAGGATCCTGAGGCTGTACAGATTGAAGCTGTTAAGCAGATAAGTCTGGGATCTTGTGATCCTGATAATACACCAGCTGAAGTTGTGGCATACAGATACTGGGTAAGTAAGTCATTTTATTAGAGTCCGTTGACTTACAAGTTTGAATGAATTGAAGTCACATTTTTATGTTGATATGGTTGTGAAGAATGGTGTTGGGTTGGAAATACCAATTATTACTCAGCATCATTTGAATGTTCAAGTTGTTGGTGTTTTATTACGATGCGACTTTAGTCATGTACGTATTGAAAAGTCAAAAAAGGATGCTGAAATTGCTGCTGAGATGTATTGTTTACTTGCATTTTGGGCTTATATGACATGCTTCATGTACATCAAATGATGTACAATTGTGAAAAGTGGTTGACATTTTGGTATGGAAGATATGGGAAAATTCCTTCTAAGTTAAGGTTGTATTTAAGTACTTGGACAAAAATGTGCTGCATTGTTAAATACCAAGTCATTAGTTTAGAGGTGAAAATTGAAGTCATATCATACCACAAGTCCATTTTTTAGTATTTTCTTTTTTGATAGGCCACTTTTTTAGTAATACGATTCCTTCATATAAAAATAAAAGGAAAATAGAGAGAGATGTCCATAGAATTGGAGTGGGGTGGATGAAATTCTGGGGCTACTTTATATGTAATTTGTGAATAAAACTGTGTGATATATAGGAATGCTAGGTAATAAAGAGCTAATAAGAAATCAATGTCAATATTATAGAGATGAAAATGTAATGTTGATAGTATGTTTTGTTGAGCTGGTTTCCTCAAATTCTACAGTTTTTAGGATTGTTACTTAAAATAGTCTTTTAACCTTGTAATATACTTGTTTATGGGAATGCCATCTTGGTTTTCCTCTTCATGGAAGGAATCTTTTAAACTTGCTATAACAATCAAAATCCTTTCCCACTAGATGACCTCCGCTACATGGATCAAACAATGCCATAATGTTTGTCATGAATCATGTCTATAGATGGATAGATCTTTTACCTCTAAATCGGGTGGACATGTGGTTTTCCTCATACTTTTTCTCTGACGATTTCATTCCCAATTCCAAATTGCCTTGTGTATAACTCGTCCATCGTAGTCTTTTCATCTCTGCAACACTGATTTTATTTTTTATTGCCTTTGCTTCCTGATATTCAGTTCCACACAATACAGCATGTCTTATATGTATTGGTTAAACATTTCTAAGCTTAAGTGATGCATTTGCTGAACAGTTTTGGCATTAAATGACTTGTTTGCCACTTGGTTACTTAGTTCTAGTTTGTCCTACTTTATATTATATTTCTAACTTATCTCATATCGTAGACTTATACATGCTTCACAGAATTACAATGCTCTTGGTTATGATGACAAGATCTCAGATGGTTTCTATGATCTGTATGGTGTCTTAACCGAGTCAATGTCTTCAAGAATGCCTTCTCTGGTAGATCTGCAAGGAACACCGACCTCAAATTATATAAAATGGGAAGCAGTCTTGGTCAATAGGATTCTTGATTCCAATTTGTCGAAACTTGAGCAAAAGGCTCTGGAGCTGGCAGTAAAGTCAAGGGAAGACTCTGAAATAGTTGTAGACAGAAACTTGGTGCACAAGATTGCAATATTAGTGGCTGAATATATGGGCGGATCAGTTGAAGATCCTGAAAGCATGACAAGAGCATGGAGGAGTCTTAGTTATAGTCTAAAAGCAACCCTTGGTAGCATGGTTTTGCCTCTTGGATCGCTCACCATTGGATTGGCTCGGCATCGTGCATTGTTATTTAAGGTACTTGTCCTACTATCATTTTCTTTTCTGGTTTGTATTTCGATTTAGAATGATCTCATCCACTGGTTGATGTAAGCATCTAATAAAAAATTATATTCAATGTAATAAATGTAGGTGTTATCTGATAGTTTGGGCATCCCATGTCGGTTGGTGAAAGGAATGCAATATACAGGTTCCGATGATGTCGCAATGAACTTTGTCAAGATTGATGAGGGAAGGTGAGTCTGTTAAAGTTGTATGTTAGTAGTATAGGCAAGTAGGCATAACTATTTTGTTTATGTATAGCTCTCTTCTCATGGACATTGAAGCAAATTTTTATGCTCATATTAATAGCTTTACTCTATTTCCATCATCAATTCTCAGTTACTTGATATTTGGGAATTGCAAAGCCTTTTTTTCGTAACCATGTTATCGGTGCAAAGTATCCACTGACTTTGTTGGTGACTAATATCCGTCGGGAAACCTAGTTGGCCAACCTATAGGCTATAGTGGAGTTTCTCCTCTCAACCACTTTGTAAAGCCAGAAAACCTTGTTATTATTTATCTATGAGTTCCAATTGATCTGAATTTCAGGGAGTACATTGTTGACCTCATGGCAGCTCCTGGAACACTTATTCCATCTGATGCAACTGGATCACATATCGAGTACGATGATTCTTCTTTTGTAGCCAGTCCTTCATCAAGAGACTTTGATTCATCTCACATTGCATCATTCAGCAGCGGTGTTGGAAGTTCGTCCGAAGAAACTTCAGAGTTTGGGACTTTTGATAAAGGAAACAGATATAAACATGTTGCCTATGCAGGGAAAGAGTCTGATGTAAGCAGGCCCCCGACTGC
Organism: Cicer judaicum; assembly: GCA_037974835.1. NCBI lineage: Eukaryota > Viridiplantae > Streptophyta > Magnoliopsida > Fabales > Fabaceae > Cicer > Cicer judaicum. Next base: position 330,643 of record JBBPBS010000633.1, on the reverse strand, counting down.
TGGCAAAGAAGAATTAAAGAAACCATTGAATGAGTTCAAAAATATCCCTAACGTAGAGAAGATCAAGGCGAGGGAATCTGTTAGCAGACCTAATAATTATCCATACACGCATGGAAGATCTCCTTCTTGGACAGAAGGGATCAGTTCCCCTGCAGCACATAGAATGAAAGTCAAAGATGTTTCTCAATATATGATTGATGCTGCCAAGGAGAATCCTAACTTGGCTCAAAAACTTCACGATGTTCTACTTGAAAGTGGCGTTGTTGCTCCTCCAAACTTGTTTTCTGAAATCTATCATGATCAGTTAGGTTCCCAAACTGAGGCCAATTCTTCAACTGAAGAAAAAGATGAATATAAACAGGCAAGTCTGCAGCAAGAAGCTAAGGTTGGTGATTATCTCAGTCCTCCTCGCTTTTTGCCTCCATTGCCTCCTCAAAGAACGCATAACAAAGCAAGTTCTAGCAGTCAGATGGAGCATTCTAAGCCCGTAGAAGGTTTGGGAATTGGTCCATCTCTTGATACAAGGGAAGCTTCTGGATATCACATACAATCCGAAGCAGAAGCAACTCAGGTAAAGTACGGGAAAAATGTACCGGTGGCTGCAGCTGCAGCTGCCGCGGCTGCTGTTGTTGCATCTTCTATGGTAGTTGCTGTGGCAAAGTCAAGCACTGACTCAAATCTTGAGATTCCTGTAGCGGCAGCTGCTGCAGCTGTTGTAGCAACCACTGCTGCCGTCAGTAAACAGTATGAGCAGGGAAGTCGAAGTGATGGAGATACTGAGGGTGCTAGTTGTGAGCCAAAAGGTAGTGGTGACGGAGAGAATAATGCTTCAGAAGGCGAGCAAAAATCTGATAGATCGGTAAGTAATGATAGCACAAAATCTGATTCTGCACTAGATGATGTTGCTGAGTATGACATTCCATGGGAGGAAATTGCGATGGGTGAGCGTATCGGACTTGGTAATAACTGTATATTTCTATAAGGCTTGTATACATTATTATGCTAGATGGTGCTACTTTTTATAGGAGCATTTTTTTTTCCAATGTTATGTAGAAAAATTAATTGTAATTGCGTGTCATACGTATGTTTGGTCTGCAGGATCGTATGGAGAAGTGTATCGTGGTGAATGGCATGGAACTGTGAGTTTCTTAACTTCATAAAACTAATCAATTGTAACTGTGATATTTATCATCCTGCGTATGTTGTGCATCTTGTTTTTATTTATTTAGTTTCTTTGTCTAAAATAAAATGTGAACTGTAAAGCCTTCACTGCTGCAATTCCACCTTCTTTCATACAAGTTTGCAAAAAATATAAAATATAATTTTGTTACCTGAATGTGTTCCGATTATTCTTACAATTGAGGTTCATTTTAGCCTGCACAACATATTAATCAATCGTATTCTCATATTTTTTACTGCTACCTTAGTTAACCATGTCTCGATTAATTCACTTGTCAGTATCGGTACTTTTATGGGTAGAATATTGTATTATGCTGTAAATAACAGATTTTAGTATGTATATTTTTAGCATGTTTCTGCTCTTTGATTTTTAGGAAGTTGCTGTAAAGAGGTTTCTGCATCAAGATATCTCTGGTGAATCACTTGAAGAATTCAAAAGTGAGGTACATGCAACCTCTACTTCCCACAGTTTTCTTCTTTTGCAATCTGTACTGATTTTGTGAGAGAAAATCGATGTAGGCTTTTGCGCTTTTGTGAGATAAGGAGATCAAATGGTGCTATCCTAAATTCTTTTTTCCGTTTTGCCTTGAGTCATTTATGGAACATTATTGATTACAGGCATTTATTACTGAGTCTTTTTTCAAAGTACACTAAACTATAAATACTTGGACATTTGTCTGAAGTCAATTAATGGAATTATTGTTTATCCTTAGACATAGTAGGATTAAAATTTTAAAACTATCAAACTTAATATTGTTAGGACTTTAGATAAAGGAAAGTTAGTTAGTAGAAGCAGTTAATTGGTTGAGGTTGTTATAGAGATAATTAGTTGTTAGTTAGACTGCTATGTTTGTTACTAGGTAGTTAGGGATCATTTGCCCCTCTTATTCTAAGTGTACATTGAACCAATAAATAAAGGTTTCATTTCATTTGAAAGAATCTTTTAGCAACTTTAGAAATTGAGTGGTGTAAATTATTGTATGAGTGTATCCGCTTCTGTGTATATTTTCTTTGCGGAGAGATTCTCTCCTATTATTTGTTATCCTTTTTCTAAATATGAGTGTTCTTCCCAATCCTTGGAATCCAATTCTTGGGTTCCTAACAAATATTTTTCCATCATCTTATATAATCAAGAGAAATCAGAGAATAATAAAAGTGGTTACCAGTTGAATTACATGTTCCATTATGTTTCCAACTGTGTTACTAGTCTTTTCGTAATATATCTAATTTTTGCATCAAAATTTACCGATTCAAAATATTCTTTAATTCTGCTGACATTATGCAGTATTAGCTATTATGTTGTCCTATTATCTCATATACCAGTGATATTTTTCAGTAATTCTTGCCGTGTATGATAGAAGTGCTTATTAAATTATGATATAAATTGCAATAGATCCAAATAATGAGAAGACTGAGGCATCCAAATGTTGTTCTCTTCATGGGAGCTATAACTCGACCTCCAAATCTTTCAATTGTTACTGAATTTCTTCCTAGGTAACTTGCAATCCTTCATTTGTAGATGTGCAATTTTTCTGGAAGTTGATATTTACGAGCACAAAACGGTGTATTTATTGTAATATACAAATGGTTATGATTTTCTTTCTGTGACTTGACAAACTTATTCGAAATGAACCATTTACATGTGTTCTTGATTGAACCTCAACTGTTTAGCTCACTAGATTAATAAAAATAAAGTCAGAGGTATTTACCATTTTATTATTTGATTAATAAATTTGTGGAGGACATTTTGCATTATGATTTGATTCTATGAATAATGTTTTGCCAGAGGGAGTTTGTATAGATTAATTCACCGACCTAACAATCAATTAGATGAGCGAAGGCGGTTGAGAATGGCCCTGGATGCTGTAAGGATTTTGTTGTCTTTTAAGTGAGATCAACGAAAGCTTCTTCAGTCACCAAATTATTGCTATAATTAATAACCAGTGAATCTGTTTTGACTATTCAGGCTCGAGGAATGAACTATTTGCACAACTGCACTCCAGTGATAGTGCATCGTGATTTGAAGTCCCCAAATCTTCTTGTTGACAAAAACTGGGTTGTAAAGGTGCTCATTGAATTGAATTTTGAGATTAATGAATGTTTCTTGATATGCATGGTGATCGATTATACTATTCGACTTGTTTGTGTGGAATGACTTTTTTACTGTTGAATAGGTATGTGATTTCGGTTTATCTCGAATGAAGTACAGTACATTCCTTTCTTCTAGATCAACTGCGGGAACAGTAAGCTGTCGTAATTTTTATTTCCTTATTAATTTGTCCGTTTCAATTCATTCATTCATTCTTTCATCCTCCTGATTGAATGTTCATGTTGGCACATATTAAACAACAAAATCATGGTTATGTATAATATATATTTTTCAGGCTGAGTGGATGGCTCCAGAAGTGTTGAGAAATGAACTTTCAGATGAAAAGTAAGTTTCTTATTCTTAGTACTTGTTATTTATATTGCCATATGAATAAAGGATTAACAGTTTAACACAATGTGCGATTCATTTGTAGGTGTGATGTCTTTAGCTATGGGGTGATATTATGGGAGCTCTCTACTCTTCGGCAACCGTGGGGAGGAATGAATCCAATGCAAGTTGTTGGTGCTGTCGGTTTCCAGCATCGCCGTCTTGATATTCCAGATAATGTTGACCCTGCCATTGCAAATATTATTCGACAGTGTTGGCAGACGTAAGTGTAATCATTTTTCTCCTAATGCATAAGGAGTAATGTATTTCTCTTAATGCATGTAATGTGATTATCATACCCCTATATAAAATATGACTAGATATGCTATTTTTTGCATTATAGAGATCCTAAGTTGAGACCTACTTTTGCTGAAATAATGGCGGCACTGAAGCCATTGCAGAAGCCAATTACCAGTTCTCAAGCGCATCGAGCAAGTGCTCCATCACGACATGCTGAAGATCCAGCAGCATAGGAGACAATTATACAGCTAACGAAACTTTTTCATTTTACTGCTAAAAAATGTGAGGGCAATTTGTAAATTATTTTCTATTACTGATCGGTTCAAGACCTATCAGCTAACGTTCATTCTTATTCAAGGTTTTCGCTCCTGCGTTTTTCCTTTTCTGTTTGTTTCCTTTCTCTTCTGTAATCTACAACGCAACCATTGTTAGTTTGTTCCATTCTGTTTGTACAAAATTCTTTGGCAAATGTTGTAATCAGCATCTAAATTTTGTTGTCCATAAATAGTTATTAAAAGTTGCAGTTGTAACTTAAACAGAAGAAAGGATTAAATGTAAGTGAAAATTGCTTGCTTGCTGTATTTAGTGAACATATAAATTCAGTGTGTTCAGTTTTCTGTGCGCTCAGTTTCTTTGTGCTAGCAGTTCTGTAACACTGGTGACACATTAACGAATTATACCCAGTTCTCCTGTTTTATTTGCTATCTGTGGAGACAGTTTGTACTTTTTAGCACATTTATAGTGTGAACAGAAATGTGTCCTATTTTTATTGGGATCTTCTCATACCCTTCTATCTCCTTAGTAGAAAGATATAAGAGTGAGAGTAAGGGATGAATTAGAAGAGAGAACTCTGGTCCATCCTATTTCTACTTAAAAAGCATAATTTATGTGTAGTATTAGTGAACTAATAACTCATACGGTTATCGAACACACAATACTAGTACATAGACATTAATAATAATTTAAAAAATGAAAATGATTAAATATAATTATATATGCCGATATCGTCTCAACGTCCGATATTGACATGTATTAGACATCGAACACATGTTCAATCTAGGGTGTTAGGGCTACATAGGTAGTCACAACTAATGTTGTTGAAATGAAGTTTGACATGTGCATCAAAAGGCTAAAATGGAACCAATAAGTGGGTGGCCTTACAATTAGGATAAGGTGGGGACTAGCTCCTCACTGCAGCTTGTAACATTGTAAGATATTTCTGTTTACCCTTTTGTATCTAAACCAAACTTATTATCATTATTATTCAGAACATGGCTACTATCTTTGGTTCACCACCATTTTTGTCACTCCCTCTTAACAGAACCACTCATCACATTGCTTCTTCTTCATCATCATCACAAACACCTCCCCCACAACAACCTCAGCCCTCAGATTCATCTCCACAGCCAAAAACAAATTTGAGTGAAGAGTCAGCGCAAGTCTCTGTCAAAGCACAGCAACAGAAGCCTATTAAACCAGTAACTTCATCAACTAAGGTTGATTCCACAGATTGGATAGCCACTTCCTTGACAAGAAGGTTTGGACTTGGAGCTGGTCTTGCATGGGTTGGTTTTCTTGCATTTGGTGTTATCTCAGAACAAATTAAGACTCGCCTTGAGGTTTCTCAACAAGAAGCAAATACAAGGTATGTCTATGTTCCAAGAACCTGGACAAAGATTTGTTTATTTATTTCATCCGTGAAAAATGATATATGAAGGGTTAAATATTAGTTTCCTCCTGCTGCCAACGTGAGGACTTTGTTGTTTCTCAAAGTACATATGTTAGCGTTATTTGAGTCTTGAGGTTTATTTTGACCCAGATGAACCCTCGGGACCCAACTCATCTTCAAAAATAATTATACATAAATTTTTTTGTTAGTTCCTTCAGTGATGATTAATGACATTATTGTCTTCATAGGAATGTTGAAGAGGAGAAAGAGGTGACTCTGCCTAATGGCATAAGGTTCATTATTTCACACTCTAATTATAAGCTTTGACAATAATTACATACAAATTTGTATGCCTCATTGTTTGTGATACATTACACAATCTCCACAGGTATTATGAATTGAAAATCGGCGGAGGTGCTTCACCGAGGCAAGGTGATTTGGTTGTGATTGATATAATGGGAAAAGTTGAAAGCACAGGAGAAGTGTTTGTGAACACATTTGAAGGGGAGAAGAAGCCATTGGCACTAGTAATGGGTTCAAGACCATATAGTAAGGGAGTATGTGAAGGGATAGAATATGTACTAAAAACTATGAAAGCAGGAGGCATGAGGAAAGTAATTGTGCCTCCTGAATTGGGATTTAGAGAGAATGGTGCTGATTTGGGTTCTGGTGTTCAAATTCCTCCACTTGCTACACTTGAATACATTGTAGAGGTTGATAAAGTGTCCATTGCACCTGCTTGATGATTGATAATTAAATGTACATTACAGTGCTAAGTATCATTCATAATTCCTTAAGCAATAATGCAGGGTGCTTTGGATTTATTACTGTATCATATGAAAATATCTATGAAGCAAAGATACTAACATAACACTGACATTAACAAATTGATATTAGTAATAATTTTAAAAAATAAATTAATTGAATGTAATTAAAATGTCGGACACAACACGCGTCAGACACTAAAACAATCCTTCAATTAGAGGTGTTGGTGTTATTTTATCCTTATATGGGGATTGAAAATATACATGTAAAGTATGAAGAACTTGTAAAGTCTTTAAACTTCATACATTCATTACATGTGATTACTTGATTGATTGAGACACTTGAAATTTCATGATATTTTGAGTTATCCAAAATGTTTAGGATGAATGGTGGATACAAAACTTCATGTTACATTCAAATCATTTTTTTTGAAAGTGTGGAAGCAGTTAATTTTAATTTGAGGAAATACATTATATTTAATTTTTGTGAGTCACGAATGGAACAAAATTGAAAATAGAAGTGGTAGCTTGATTAATGAGCTAAGAGGCATCGAAAGAATAATAAGAAGGAAATTAGAGTTTGATCTCTACTACTACTACTAATATTTCTGATTTCCTCCTTCCACTAATAAATTAATCACTAACATATGTCTATAAAAAATTAAAATAAAAGCAGATCAATTTTAAAATAAATTAAATTCAGTACTTAGATATTTAAAATTTGATCCTCTACCTATTTCATATAGAGGATTTTTAAGGAAAAATAGTTTTAAGTTTGATTTAAATGAGTTGGCTATAACATGATTTATGATTAGGCAACTTTTTTCAAACATATGTCTACAAAATATAATTTGTTTAGATGATACTTATAAAAAAATACTTTGAAACAATTATATGATTTTTATAATGTAGTAGTATAAGATATTTTTTTTTTCCGAAAGATTTTTCTGATAATTTTATTCCATGCGCTCTTGATAGTAAATGGATATCTCTTTCAAATGAATTCGAATAGATCATTTCTTGGCAACATGAGTACTGATTGAAAAATTAATAAATCAATAATTGATTTTATTTCTCTAATAAATAACATCTTTTTTATTTCTTCATTCTTTAATCCATATATTTTTTAAAGATAATATTTTAACTTAATTATGTATTTATTACTGCTCCATAGGACATACATGATTAAAAATATAGAGACATTAACCGTAATTTTTGTTTTTTTATAGATGAAATAATATAATTACTGTTACATATTCATATTCACATTAAAATTGTTACATATTCATATTCACATTAAAATTATAAATTGTTTAATTTAATAATTTTAACATTTATCAATTGAACTACGACTTAAAAATATTTATTGTAATAATTTATTTGGTCAAAAATATAAAAGAAAAATACTCCGGCACTTATGCAATAATAATAATTAAAGTGTTACAAGTGGATCCATAATGCAAAACAATGGAGAAATAAAAGAATACATACTAGTAAAATTTAAGTTGGATGGTTAGAATGAATGAATGTCTCAGATGATATTTTGTGTAATTAAAAATGTACTATTCAAATTAAAAGGAAATTTTTATGGAACAACAACGGTAAGAGTTTGTGGAAAGATTACACTATATAAAATTAAAAATAATAATTTATCTAAAATATTAATACTTTTATGTCTTACAATAATTATTAATTTAGTAAATTTTTTTATCTAAAATATATATATATATATATATTTTTAATTTTTAATATAATTTGAATTATTATTTAAAAAAATATTAAATATAAAGATAAGAGTAGGTTGTTGACTTGTTGTTGTGGTCTTGTAGAGAAGAAAAAAACTGTAGTCGTAATTGAGTAATTGATTTAATATATTATGTAGTTTAGAAGAGTTAATATTAGGTGGTAGATAGTGAATTGAATTTATACTCGCCGTGCCATCTTTGCTTTACTTTAAAATTAAAAACGACTGGTCGTATGGTGCTGTGTGTCGTCTTCGAATCTCAACCGCGGAAATGAGAGAGCAATTCATACTATTAATATTACTTGTTCTTTTTCTATTTTCAAATTCCATTTCTATATAATAAAATACACTTTGAAAGCAAGCAATTTTGAATAATACTATGGGCACTGTAATTGATTCCCATTTCTTAGCCCTCACCGCCATAGTCACGGTAACTACACTATACTCATTATTTTAGTTTAGTTAATTAATTAAGTATTTTCTCTTTTCCTCAATTCCAATTGTTTTTATTTCATTTTTCAGATTGCCTATCAGTTACTGTTTTTCGTAATCACTGCACTCCTGAAATTCGACAAGGTCACTGATTTTGCCGGTAAGTACGTACTATCTTATTTTTCCAATAAATAATAACTACTAATCTGTTCATGTTCATGTTCATGCTCATGTAAATGTAACTAACTACAGAAATTACATAATTCTTTGGCATATTTTATCCGTTTGAAGGAAGTACAAATTTCGTTATAGTCGCTATATTGACTTTGGTGCTGAAAGGCTCATGGCATTTTCGACAGGTAACATCACTATTATATTACAATTTCATTTTGGAATCAACACACTTAATAATAATATATGAAATCATTCTTTTCAGATAGTCCTCACTCTCTTTGTTGTATTATGGGGTTTTCGTCTCGGCCTTTTTCTCTTACTAAGGTATCACACTGCTTCTTTTCAAATTATAGGGTTTCATAATTTCCTGGCTTTTAGTCTTCTTCTTCTTCTTCGTGTTTATTCTTTTAAATTCCTCTCCCTTATCAGGATTTTACAGTGGGGAGAGGATCGCCGCTTTGATGAAATGCGCAATAATTTGGGTAAATTGGCAGTGTTCTGGATATTTCAGGTTTCTTAGAATCTTTTCCTCATCTTTGGTTTAAGATTTAGTATCAGTCTTGTAGAGTATTTAATTCTATTTTTTGCAGGCTGTTTGGGTTTGGACTGTGAGTTTACCAGTTACAGTGGTTAATGCAAGCGATAGAAATCCTTTTATACAGGCTGTGGATATAATAGGGTGGTTTATGTGGGCTGTGGGTTTTATTATTGAAGGTTCAGCAGATCAACAAAAATTGCATTTCAAAAAGTCCTCAGAAAATAGAGGGAGGTGGTGCAATGTTGGACTTTGGAAATATTCTCGCCATCCTAACTATTTTGGTGAGGTTAGTGCAAACTGTGCAATTATTACTTTCAAATTGCTGCAGCAGCTGAACACCCTTTTTGTGATTCTATAGTTGTGCTTATTTTCTCCCTGAAGCCTCTTTGAAAATCCTTTGCTGATGTTGAGTATACTATTGCTTGCCTTGTAGGCTATACTTGATAGTGTTCTTCTTAGTGTGATTACAATTTCTTCGGCGTTGTATATAATTTATATTTTTGTCCTTGCTTAAGCACAGATCCATGTTAAAAGTTAATTTGTTTTTAATTTGGTTTTTATGATTTGGGGTTTAATCTTGTTTGGCTGTCTTCTATTTTTTTTTTTCTTTTTCTTCTGGATGGGGAAAACATATCAGAAATGAGAGAAAAGTGTTTACATATCAGCAATCGGTGTAACGGTGGAGACAAGTAAACCTGTTACTCAGGGGATAGTTGGTTAACCTCTTTTATTGGGGTGGAAAAAACTTACAGATAGCTCTTTAGAAACAAATTAAAATTTTTGGGTTTGTAAATGGATTCCCTTTATACATTATCTGGACAAATCACTGATCACATGACTTGACTTTTGACTTGCTACATTGTTTAGTAGCTTCTGTCGAAATGTACAAATTGTTTGAGTGATAATGCCAGGAATGAGCTATTTGTTTATGTTGCTGCCTCATTTATAGGATAAAAGAAAGTAATTAGTTTCCTTTTTGGTGATTGGCTAATGGTTGGTATAAGTGGTTTTTCAATTTTCTAATAAATTTCTTATTTTATAAATAAAATGCTGTAAAATATTAATCAAACGTCATAAATGCTTGACTCAGATATTGCTTTGGTGGGGAATTTTTGTGGCATCTACACCTATACTAAACAATGCGGAATGGCTGGTAATCATTGGACCAATCTTTCTCACATTGTTGCTTCTTTTCATCAGTGGCCTTCCGCTGCTCGAGGTTTGCTTCTTACCTCTGATTTGGACAAATTGTGATGCAATTTTGTTGCTTTTCTGATGATGAATTGTATAACTGAGGCAGGAGTCAGCAGATAAGAAGTTTGGCAATGTGGATGGATATAGGGTGTACAAACGAAGAACTAGGTAAGCTTACCTCCTCCATGTTAGTATTACATATTCCAGTGTATCATTAAGGATAAATAACTAAGCCAAATCTTTGTTTCAGCCCTTTAATCCCATTGCCACCACCAGTCTATGGAAACTTACCAGTGTGGTTCAAATCAGCTTTTCTCTTTGAATTTCCACTCTACAGTCGTAATTTACCACAAGAAGAACAAAGCTGGTGAGAGGCAATTTTTATTTCCGTACTACTTTTTTGTCTTCAAACTGTCCTATTCTACCATTTTGGGTTTCACAAGCATGGGTATTTTGTATTTATCCTGATTGATATTAATAATATTTGACATTTTTTTAACGACTTATCAAGTAACAGTTGTCGGAAAGAAAAGGAGTAACTCTTGAGATTTCCACTTTTGTTTTGATTCATGACTGCTCAATGTATTAGAATAGTCATTTAGAATAAGATATCGATATTTTTATGCTTGTTTGTTACTCCATCCTAGTGTCTCAGACCATGCAGATTGTGTTAAATCTGGGGGTTAATTTACCACAACCCACATGAATTCTGAGGAGAACCTTACAAATACAATTATGCAGCAAGCTTCTTCTTCAGCACATTATCTGAGACAAACACAATAGTAAGAAGAAAAGGAAAAGGAAAATCTTAACAAGTCACCTAGCCTTTATGCTTACGTGCTTAGTACTTTCCTACTCCTCGCTACATTTGTTTCTTGTGTTCAATATATATGTCTATTATCAAAGTGTCCCACCACCATAATATGCAACTGCAGACAGATCATATGTTATTGTCTGCAAATGCCAAATGATCTTGAAATGCTTTAAAATTCTTTTTTTAAACTCTTAAATGTAGGTTTCAATAAATGGTATTAAATGATTTACTGTCTTCTCAAGGTGTAGAACAAGTGGTGGGAAAAACAGTGATGCCTTGAAAATTGGCTAGCATGCAGGGTTCTCCGTTCACATGCATCACACTGAAGTTAGAGTTGCCATCACTGTCTGCTGCTGTTAGGGACAGTCTTTGGTGTTTTTTCGAGGCCTTGTAATGTTGTTACAACTTGCAAATTCTCTTCTTGTTTTTATCCCTTTAATTTGGTTGTTGTCTTGATATATACGTTGTGCAAGTAGTATTGTCTGGGCCATCTTAATTCTTCTACTGCAACAATCATTTTGGATCTGCATTGCCAGATATTTAACACATGTTTTCTCACTTGAAATTTTTTATTCTTCTGCAAAATTTTATTTTGAAAATAATTTAGATATAAATTGATAGAACGCATATGAGCATGTGCTGAGGAAACCCTGTCTCAAAAATCGAATTGTGCTGAGAAAATTCACTCTTTTGGCCATGAATTATACTACAATTACAATCTCGCATTTACGGTTTGTTATCAAAAAGCAAATAAGTTAAGTCGATTGTTGAATGCACTTTATCAAAGGGGAACGACATCAGGTTCATCTTTAAAATACAATATTTAACTAGAAAATAGCAATTTGTTCGATTCAAATAATACCATTAGGCAGTTAAACAATAATGGTAACATATCATTTGATAATCGAGGCACAACCTACACAATCAAATCATGATGACAAGTAGTATGTGTTATTCAGTGAATTAGATGTATCTTTTATTGAATAACTCAAATTATGGAACTGGAGTTACTTACACAAGTCACAATAGATCTATTTGTCCTTTTATTAGGCACTATGCACCATTGTCCTGAGAAGGCTATACAAACAAAATAAATACATAAATAAATTAAAATTCCGTCATCTCGTGGATCCTCACCAGTTCACAGAACCTCTGCTATTTTCAGAGTTATTGTTTTATTTGCTAGAAAAGCACTGAAAATGAATCAAGTTTATTCCCTGCTCCTCAACTTCTCATTTGTATGATTTATTTGGGTTGTTTTTACATTATAAGCATTGTTTAGTTTCCGGGATTTCAAGCCGCTACTTGTTAAAAGTATTGAACAAATATGATGCTGGATGTTTCTAGTTGGTTGAACTGCAAATCTTCTACTCAATTTTTGCATATCTCCAGCCAAGTCCACACAAGGCAACGAACTGAATCTTCACAAGCTCTAAGGAGGAGAAATCAAGTAATCTGATAAATGAAAAAGAACAAAATTGTAAATACTACTGGTAAAACGAAACAAGAATCCTAAGAACAGAACAATCACTGTTCTCGTATGATAGTTCTACTTCTACCTAGGCTTTCCTTGATGATGGAAGTGCAATTCTCCAGACAGTACGAATCACAAATCCAATTCTGAGGCTTCATATTTTGTGAATAACATATGTAAAAAATGAGACGAGAGGCTTGAGATTCATCTTCTAAATGAAAGCAATCAAATGCAGTATGTACTATTTTAAAGGAAAGGGAAAATGCAGGGTAGAGTAGAGATGATCATGAGAAAATGGAAGCAGGGAAGTATACCGGATTGAAAGCCAGAACTGGCAGGGAAGAATACAGTGTAACTCTGACACTGGTTGATGCTGTTAACTCCAATCAATCATTAACCATAGAAAATCCGACACTTGGTATTGGAAAGCCTAGATTATGCTCGCATAACTGTTTCGGCATTCACAGTCTGGATTGCCCTCGCATGTAAATCTTGATTTGTACTGGTTCTCATATGAGGATAGAACATGAATGACAAGTTCAACTGTCACAGATTTTCTCCCTGTCCATGCATCAACCTGTCAGGGTTTCTCATCATTAAAAAGGTTGCCATTTAGATGGTTGTAGAACCAAAAAAGACAATTCGGCAACAGGTCAGATCACAAAAGACCAAAGAGTTAATCCAAAAGCAGCAAAAAAAAACAAAATAGAACCATCTACTTGTTAAAAATGCATAGTAGGTATGCACTGTGAAAGAAGAAGAGCAATAGTCTTAGAAGTTTATGAAAGAAAAATTCAACCAGAGGCAGCAACAATGACTTGTCACAGTATAATAGAGACACAGTTAAATATATATATATTGTTGTTTAATTTTAATCCACCTTCTCTGACACAATAAAAACACACATTTTCTAAGCATTTATGGAGAGTGAAAGATAATAGATTATAGAAGCATAATCTAAAATGGAACTAAAGTAACTGTCAATAAATAAATAACTAAATAAAATGGAACTAAAGTATCTGACCTTTTTTCAATTTACTAGACCTCTGGTGAGCATTTCTTGACGAAGTTCCTCTGCCTTATCACTCTCATTTTTCTCTAGCAGTGCACCAATAATTGTTTCAAAAGTTACAGCATCAGGAGGGCAATCATTGTCATCCATTTTTACAAGTAAGGCCATAGCTTCGTCAAAAGAGCCATCTTTACAAAGTGCATTAATCATAATAGTATATGTTTGAACATTCGGAGGACAACAATGCATCAAAAGATGTTTAAGAGCATCTTCTGCGATCTTCAACTTTTCACCTTTGCACAAATTGTCAATAATTACATTGTTTGTATAAAAATCAGGCCAAATTCCTTGAACAATATGTCGATATAATGAGATTGCCTCATCAAAAGGCCGGGTTTTGCACAAAGCATCTAACAATATATTGTAAGTGACTACATCAGGAGGTTGGCCACTATCACGCATTTCATCAAGAAGCTCTTGCACGTGTGATTTTCTGTCTGAATTGCACAAGCCATCGATAAGAGAATTGTAAGTAGCAATATTAGGGACTAAATTTTGCTGACATATCTCTTTAAAGAGAACCATGGCTTCATCTAGCATTTCAGTCTTGCAATAACCATTAATCAAGACATTATAATTCAAGACATCAGGTTCCAATCCTCTACTGACCATTCTATTGAATAGTTCTTTTGCCTCGTTGACATTTTTTCTTAAACAATATCCATCCATCAGAGCATTGTAAGTAACAATGTCAGGTTTCTCACCTCTTTTCATCATCATAACAAGCACACCTTGGGCTTCTAAGATCCTTCCTTCTTTACATAAGGCATCAATCAATATGTTAAAGGTATAGTCATCCGGGTCAACTTTTTCCCGAACCATTTTAGTTAGTAATTGAGTTGCCTCTTGCCATCGACCCACACTACAACAACCATGGATTAGAGAGTTGTAGGTGACAACATCAAGTGAAATTCCCCTATCACCAAGTTTAGAACACAATCCAAGCGCATCGGAGACAAGTCCATCTTTGCAGAGTCCATCAATAACCGTACTATACATAACTAGATTGGGTAGAACCGATCGTTCCTCCATCTCTTTTATCAAATGTAGGGCAGCTCTAGTTTGCCCATTTTTACATAACCCATTGATCAAAATCCCATATGTAAATTCATCAAAAAGATACCCTTGGGACACTAAATCTTGGTAAAAGTTCAAAGCTTTAAAAATCAAACCATTGATACAAAAACCATTGATGAGTGTATTGAAAGTAACCATATTGGGTGGATAACCACTCTTAAGAATGGTTCCCAGTAATGAAAAAGCAAAATTCATGTGAGATTGATGGCAGTAACAATTGATCAAGATGCTGAAAGTAGCAATGGAAGGGGAAATTCCCCTTAATTGAAGTTGATTAAAGAGTGAAATTGCAGTGGGATAATGACCCATTCTTACAATAGCTCCTAAAACTTTGTCAAATTCACAAGTGGGTGGTGGTGGAAATGAACGAACCATGCGATTGAAACAAGAAACAGCATCATCTACATTATGAAACCCACAAAATTTGTGGGAATATTGGCGTTGCAAATGACCAAAAAATCGAGAAAGAAGAAAGGTAGAAGAAGTTCTAAATGTTAGAATAGGATTGCGAGAGAATTTGGGAATGGCATACCTTGAATTCAACATCATCAATTACAAAAACAATACAATGAATAATGCGCTTTCACCCTCAATCAACCTTTCTTCTTCTTCTTCTTCTTCTTCAAATTACCAAACTAAACTGCGGAATCGAACGCTCTTGTCACTCACTATCTGTTGCAGTGAGGGCGTAATACTGTGGAATGAGTTTTCTTCCTTTAAATTACAATCCTTCATTAAAAAATAAATAATAATAATAATAATACTGCAAGGTAAATAAAAATGCAGCATTGCCTAGGGTTTATGTCCCCGTTATTTTGAGTTTCCACCTCCTGGATGTGCTCCTTTGTCGCAAGATTCTGAAGCTGTATTTATCACTTTTTTAGTTTAGGATATAAAAATAATATATATAATTTTGTTTATATATAAAATTTAGGGTTAGAGTAAACAATTGTTTTTTTTTCGTAAAAATATATTTCTTTGTTTTATATTTGAGTAAACAATAGCCGACTATACCTAAGTGTTTTGAAAGATAAAAATGGAATTGTTTTGTTTGTCAAAAAAAATGAAATGGATTTTTAGCAATCTTGGTTTAACTATGTTTTATGTGAATAACGTAATTAAACAATCTTTTGGGACTTGTTGGTAAGTACAAAACATTATCGATAGAATGAGACAGTTTGATAAGTCAAAAAAATATTTGAGGTCATTAAGATTTTATTATAAGAAATGTTGGTTGATACACATCATATAACTCTATAGATAATAGATAATGACATTATTACACGATGATATAAATTATATATATAACTCAAATAACTCTTCTAATAGGTGACAATATGGTTGCTGTGGAGGGTGCAGCAATGGTAGTGACAAGTGATGGACCCAAATTTGATTTGTATCCTACATTAGCTTATGATAAATTGACTTATGCATAACTAAATTGTATAGGCTCGTGGATTGAACCAACGAATCTACATGTTTTTTGCTTGTTAAAACAAATTGTTTGTTCTTGGAAGAAAAAAAACAAATTGGTTGTTGAATTCTGTCTTAAATTTACCTTTATATTTTGAAGTAATTAAAATATTTTTCGAAAAAAAAAATTCCATTCTTTATGCAAGTACATAGTTGACTCACAAACTCACAAACCAATCTCATATAACATGTAGTTGTTTGGACCAATAACACTGTCCCGTGATTAAACAGGCCAAAAAAATTCCAACAGAAACCCATGCGAGTTGGCCTATAAACGGAGGCAAAGGGTGTTGTGCGACGAAAGTGGTGGCTGACACTCAAGCTTCTTTTTTTGACGATCACTCTCAAGCTTCTTAGCGTAGATAATATCATAAATTATATAATCGTGAAAAAAGTCACCAAGATTCCAACGCATTACAAAAATGAATGAATATATTAATAATTGTATCGATACCAAAAGTTAATTGTTTTTTCTTTACAAATTCAAAAGATAATAATCACGAAACTGCATGCTGCATCTTTTGATTATTAATGCTATGGTCAAAACAGTGCACTCATATCACAACTACGTCCCTCCAAGCCACTGACTAAAGGATCACATTGTGCTTGCATCTGTTGCTAGCTACACTGTACAGTGTACATACAAAATACTTAAGAGTACCAATGAACGCTTCTTATCATTTGACCAGCATTCAAGATTCAAACCCAAATCACCCCTTCTTCAATAAAAATATAGCAGGGCATCGCTCCTCTCTGACATAATCCCTTGTTCACGAGTTAAGTTCCACTAAGTCAAGGAGATTGAATTTGTCGAGATAGGAAGGTACACAATCCTGTATTTTCCTTCATCGTTATTATATTTTTCTGGTTATGAAAGTACCTTGTAACATTTCTACGTATCCACTGTGAGTGCTTTATGTACTCCAGAGTAACAAATAATATTCAATGTACTGAAGACAACTTAAAAGCCAAGGAAAATAACAAAGCTATAACACATTGCAACACAATCATACTCTTCCAGTGTTATTTATGTTCTCCAATGAGATCACAGCCCCAGATTTACCCTCATCTGATGGGCCAGAATGTGACATCAGAATATAAATCACCCACAAATGAAGGCAAACAAGGTAAATCAAAGCCCACAATTTTGCCGTTGAGTTTCTTTTCAAAACAAGTGCACCAGCCACAAAAATATAATCTAATTGGTGAAGCAATGACCCCAGCTGTCTCTTGCCAGAGTGAATTCTGGCTTTCAACATAGGCTTCAATTTTGAATTAGAGAGCTCCCATAATCCAGATTCCAAGCCGCTTGAAGATGAGGTGGCATTCATAGCAGTTGAACCTGACATTGACATGTTCTCATCCAGCAACCTTGACACTGCCTGCGGAGTTGAATATGAAAATTAAAAAATCAAGTATATTGTGAATTTGTGATTTCAAGAATTAGTATCATCGCCTCGGTAAAAAGCACACCTCAATTCGAAATATTAGGCTTGCCTTTTCAGAAGAGAGAGATTCAACCTGTTGACAAGCAGAATAAACGTTTTTAACAGAAAGGGGTCTGAAACTGAAACAAGCCAGTGGATTCTGTGTTTGGATGAGTTTGTTCCAGAAAAATATTGTTTGCATTTTAACTTACTGGATTCTGAAAACCGAATCCGATTAGTTTGTTGATCATTTTTGTTTTATATCTCAACAAAGATTTTATACTAACTGCTAATGCGTTCAGTTGCTCTGTAGGACTGACCAGCTAGACTAGCTGATCGAGCCAGAATTGAAACAGTGATTCATGAGCATTTGCAAAAATATTGCAGCCAACTGGATGTATGAAAGGCTCACCTTAGCTTGTTTCTGTATTAAATGATCAGTCATTTGATGAAGCCTTCGCTTGAGCTCAACTTCAACTTCTATTGGCTCTTCTATCTCCTTCCTTGTCATTTCAATGTCAGCTTCCATTTTCCTTGCCTGTGATGTACAAGTGAGTTAGAAAACTTCGTAGCTAATAAAATCATATTGAGTTTGACAGGCCCAGTGCAAAACTTTTAACTTTTTTTGGATACAATAGCAGGACATTTTATTCGTAGGTGAAAGAAAACTGACTTAAAAAAATCATAATTAAAAAAGGTCCACAAGGTTGAAACTATTTGCAAGTGGTGAGCCCTTATAATTGATTCTAGCATGATGATTCATGCCGACATTCAGTTATGGTCAAGTGGTGAAGTCTGCAGTGAGGTACCATGATAGGTGTCTCAACCTTGAAGTACTCGAATAAGTGGATTTTCCAAGTTTCTGCATTCAGTTGAAAATTTTTGTACATTTGTAAACAAATTTCAAATAACACACAAATTGTATGCTTCCACCGGATGAATTTCTAGCTTGTGTTAAGGAGCTTTCTTCCCAGTTTTAGGGGGTCCTCCATTAAAGCATCCTGCAAGCTTCAATTTCACTTTGCTAGAGACAGTTCACTCTTGGCAACAATTGCAAAAAACATGATTTTTTGGCAGCAGAGGAAAAACTTAAAAGACAGTATAGCCAGTTCAAGCTCAATAGGCAATACATCACCGCCTACCAACAACATGTCCCCCTGCCCCATTCTTAGTCAAAACACTATTTGAAATCAGTAAGCTACTTGACAAGTGAGGTAGCTGCCTTTGACTACTAAAATTTGGGGCATATGATTGAGAACTTGATAATGATAATCATTGAGTGTGGTGGATTGTAATATTTGCTCATGGAATTCGAAGCTTCACAAGCTAACCAAACCATCTTAGCTTGTCTGCAATTGAAATCTCTTCACCTTAAAACTTCAAAATCCAATTTTTCTGACATCACAAATATCTTCCTCTGATTTGGCAAGAGTCTCATTTCAACCTGTGCGATGCCATCCTTCACTATCCTTATGTTTTCCTCTGGCAACGCCGCACCAAATGGAGACAGACTTAGGGTTTGCATTTCTACAATCTATTTTTTTCCAAGGCAAATGCTAACAAGTGCTCTAAGGGTATTTGATTAAGAGTCTAAAATAGTAAGCTTTAATTAAAATTTGTGTATTCACAGCATTGGAAATTGAAATACTTGACTTTTTCAATAAATAATTGCTTTATTTGGAATACTCAAACAACACCCTTAGGACACTCATTAGCAAAACCTTTTTTTAGAAACCATGAGAGGGAGACATTTGTAATTATTTATAAAAATAACATTCAAGTTGCATTTAATATATTACAACCGTTAAATATTTTACTGTAAAATTTAATGGATAATAATGGTTCTTATTCGTTGAGACACATTTATCATGCTTCCCCTTGGACGAGCCATGGCTAAGGAAAACATCTCTGTTTTATGTGAAGTCAAAAGTGGACACCAAATGGGGATAGATATCACAACATATAGCTGGACAGGGGCGGATCTTCTCTTGGAGACAAGTGGATCTTCGCTTGGACAGGGAGGCGCCATGGCACCTCCAAAATTCTCTTCTTCTTAGTATATATTTAGTTTGGTCACTTGGTGTATAGTGGAGGCAATGAGATTTGAACCTTGGACCTTACATATACTACTGAACTCCCTCACCACCAGACCAATTCTAGTGGCTTTTCTTAATGTGTCTGTATGAAGTATTTTCTACCATATACTTCAAATGTATCTAGTGACACAGTGGCGAGTTTATGTTTTGCAACCAGAAGGTTCAGTGATCATTTCCACTATTGACCATTTTTTTGTTTTCATTGTATCTTACTTTTTTTTATCAAAAACGTACTGAGCAGAGTTTGAATCCCGCACACAATGGAAAAAGCGATCATACCACAACGCCAATAAACAGTCCTAGACTTCTATGAAATATTAATACATATTAAATACTAGCCCCCCTCAAAAATACCAGTCAAGATTCGCCAATATAATTGGGTAAATCTGTAAGCATGAAAAGTTATGCTAAAACATGCAAAAATTCCTAGAATTAGAATTAAGCATTTTCAGGAAATTGGAATATGCAAGACTAATTAACGAGAAGACTAATTTTGATCCTTCAAGGACTTCCTTATCTTTCTAAAATATAACTTAAAAGTTAGAATAAGAAGAAAAAAAGCATTTAATACAACGAAAGAAACAGAGACATCAAATTTGTAGATGGAAAATTTTAAACTTACAAACTACTAAAAGTAATGAAATACATTGCAACTGAAGTATCATATCCCTTCACGGAAAAAGAAGTGAATTTAATAAACATGAGCACAAGTAAAAAAGCTTACCTTTTCCTGCAATTGTGCAACTTTATCGTTAATAAAAGAGTGCTCCGCCTCAAGAATTTCTCGTTCAAACTCAACTCCTTTTGAAGCTAGCTACAACATCGACAAGATACACAGATGTCAATAATATCTTACTAAAAAAAGGGAATATATGACCAAACAAGAAAGAGAATACCACAAAGACTCCCTCTTAAAATCCCCAGCTCAGGAAAAAGTACACAAAAGAAAATATTAATATACCAGATTCAGCAAAGAATAGAGTAACTTACTTGATTTCGTGAAGCTACAGTTTGATGAGGATTCCTCATGCTCCTTCTGAGCTCTACAAAAAAGTTAAAGGACCAACCTATTAACAGACCAGCTCTTTACAACATAATCTCGACTGGTCCAACACCCTAAATAACCAATTAGCAATGATACAATAATTAATGTTCACCGATGAATTATAAGAAATGCTACCATTGCCCAGGATCTACGGAAACATATTTCCAAAACATATTCCTAGTCAAAGATATTCTCAGGCAAGAGAAAGGGAAATCCTAGTTGATGTGTGTGATTGGGCAATTCTCACCTCTTGATCTAACTTATGGGGTTAAGTCTAGCCCAAATTGTAATATCAAAGCCTATCCTGAATTTGTTATTGGATCACCTGCATTTGTTATTGTTCATTAAGGAGTGTGTTGAGATCCCAAAGGTCAAACTAGTCCATGTAAAGCTTGAACAATTTTCACCCCTTGAGCTAGCTTTTAGGATGAGTTAGATCTAACCCAAATTCAAATGTGGCTCCTGAAAACCCCATAGAAGCCTAACACAACTTTGTTTCAAACCTAAACGGTGTGTCCTTTAATTGCATACTAACTACCTATTTTGTCCAAACAGATAACTTCAAATCATGAACGTTCATCGTTCTCTCGGGTAATTAAAATTAAATATACCCAAAGTAATTCTTGTGCATATGCTCAATATGCTGTTCAACAAGCTAGAAAATTATTTTTATGGCCCTATACTAACCTTTTGCTATTTTTATCAAGCGACCGTAGCTTAGTTAGTACTTAAGGCTTGAAAATACGTTCAAGCTAAAATGAAACAAACATTGGTAGCTAATGAGTCCCATAAAAAGTTTTCATTTCATGTTTTCACTTTTAATTACAAAATGGCCTCCGTTTTTTTAATGTCTCATATTTTCAAATAATTGTACAATAAACACTGAAAATAAGTTCCTGTCCAACTCTTCAAAAATGGAAACAAAATGAAAACAATATGGCAGTCTTTTAGGGTGTGTTTGAGAGTTCGGAGGGGAGGGAGGACTTTGGTGGGAGGTAAGTAAAGGGAAAAAGAGAGAGAAAATTTCACCTTTTTTGGGAGATTTTTTGTAGATAACATAAATGAGTGCTTATAATTAATATATTTTTAATATTGAGAGTATTATAACAACATAGTTGGATTTGAAAAATTTATTGAAGCCCTCCAGAATCCTCCTACGATTCATTTTTTTTAAATTAGGGGGATTTTGTATTATAAAGAAAAATCAACCCCCTAAAGCCCTCCCCTTCCAAAGCCTTCAATTCTTTCCACTTCATCCTTTCTTTTTTTTTCAAAGCCATCCCCTCCCCCCTCCTAAACTCCCAAACAAACCCTTAGTTAAAAATGAAAACAAGAAAACAAAACAAAAAACATTTTCTCAAAAATAACAGGCCCTAATGTTTCAGAGAAAGAATCGATGACTTTGCAAAGAGGTAGTACCTTCATGAACAGACTCTTTTGATGCAATTTTTTGTCTGAGTTCTGCTACTTCTTTGACCTGAACCAAAAACATATTATTAACACATAATTATTTAAAATTCTTACCCAGATATGAGGATGACATAAGAATTTGTTTAGCTAAATTCCAATATAAAGGTCAAACTTTAATCCTTTAGGTAGTTGATACGTCTATTTAATTGAACTTTTCAACTTTCAGTTCCAGCAGTATTTAGGAAATTTTTCCAAAACATGTCAGAGTTGGTAATGGATATAAGACCTTCAGCTAATTGGCTCTTATCAGCTATCATTGTGATGCCAATTTGGTCATGTTATGTTGCTATTTTTAAGAAATAAAAAATTCCTCACATAATTAGAGTGAAGTCCAAATCCTTGTGGTAAGTAATGGCAAGTATATTTTTTATTCGCTAATTTCGGAATTTCATCAATACTACAGCCCATAAATCTTGAATTCTATGAATCATAAAAGATGGAAGGAAGTCATCTCAAAAACTAAAAAGTTAAATACCTCTACTTCAAGGTTCCACTGTACAGCTGCGAGGGATCTTGCAAGATCAGCATTGGCAGTCTACAACCAATCCATACATTTATCAATGCCAAGCTTATCTAGATATTTGAAAAAACTAGGAACATCATAAAAAAAAAGTATTTAAGCTATACATTACAAACAAATGGCTTATAAACATTAAATCAACATACCTCTAGTTTAGCTAAACGCGTAAGAATTTCCATTCTAGTATTATTATGTTTTTGCTTTTCTAACTCAACAGCTTCCATTGTTTCCATCATAGTGCTCTGAAGCTGTGAAGCCTGAAGGACGGAGAAAAGAGGATTAAATATGTAACCAACACATCAGAAACACCAAGTGCCACCCAAAACAGCCATCCGACAACAATTAATTTCAAACTAATGTCAGTTCATTAGGAGAAGCTCTTATACCGACAAAGGCATTTTTTTTTTCTTACAAAATTACCGAGAGCATGAAGCAGGAAAATAAATTCGAGAAATCTGTACAAGATTATCAAATCCTACACTAGACATCTTTTGAGCATAACCAGTATAACACTCAACATAAAAGAGCAAACACAAATATCAGTTCAAAGAACTATCATAAAAACATTACCTCTTGTGCTTGTTGTTTAGCTCGCTCCTCGAGTATTTTCTCTAGACTTTGTTTCTCCCCCTCTAATTTGGCCACCATATTCTCCTTTTCTTTGATAGCATTCATTGCTTTAGCTGCTGCTCTCTCAGCTAAGATCCTTTCTCTCTTTTTTCTTCTTTCCTCCCTCTCATGTTCACTTTCAGAATCAGATGTCGAACCGGACTCTGTTTCTGAATCAGAACTTCCGTCACTTTCCATAGAAGAACCCCTTTTCAAATCATCGGATGTTGACTTTCCAGACACTGAATTAAGCTCACGCCTCCCTTTTATCGCACTTCTCAGTTTACTATCAACATCTACTGGAACCTTAGCTGCAAGCACTTTATCAACCTCACTCACTGGTATCGCCTCTGCAGCAAAAAAATTGTCGACTTCCTGCACAGATTCTGGCAAAGAAAAGTCCTTATAACTAAATTGGCGATCGCGATCTTCATTTTCCTTATCTTTGGTCTCAACCACAGGCTTATCAGAACTGCTATTACTAACATATCCCTGTCCTCTGGTCCATTTACCATCAGTTTCTAATTCTACATTTGACTGCCTATCAGTCGAACCCGAAGAGGTAGATTCCTTCCCATCATCACTGGTTTTTCCACTCAATTTAGTTCCTTTGACAGAGTCTAACCTCTGCAAAGACTTTGAACTAGTGTTACCACTTTTCTGATTCCTCTTCATATCAGACACAGACAAACTCTTCTGTTTCCTACTATTCTGCCTTAAAACACGAGCAGCAGGTACACCGTTACCGTGATTTCCCGCAGAGGAAGAAGCTGTAGGCTGAGTAGGTGAACTAAGAAGTTCAGTCCAATCACCGTCTGTGATTGTAGGGCTAGATTTGGGGGAATGTCTGGGTGCAGTTGGTGTTGTAGTTTTAAGAACGCTAAAATTAGGATCACTACGAAGTTTTCCATTATAATCGTTGTTCTCGGGGAGTTTCTTCTTCAATTGATCCTTCAGAGGCACGCCAGTACCTGATTTTGTAGGAGCATCAATACTGGCTTGTTCCTCAGATCGAAGCCTCTCGTTGTTCTTCCGAAGCGATTCCGCCGCTTGCTGATCGATCTGAACCGTCCAAGAAACGCAATTGCGAGGGGAAAATAGAGATATCAATTAAATGCAAAGATATTATACAGTAAAAATATTTATAATTACGCTGTAAATTGAAATTAAGGAAGACAAATGCAATTTCGTGGAATAAATTGTACGGAGATAATGAAAATGAGAAGCGTTGTTGAAGATGAACTTGCCTGATGGAGAATGTTCTCGGCGGCTTTGAGTTTGGAGGAGATCCAATGCGCCATGGTTTCAGCGAGTAGATGTGAGGATAAAAAATAACCTCAGAGCCAAAATTAGCGCGTGATTGATGAAACGCGGTTTAAGAAGGAAGATTTGCGCGTGCAGAACGGAAAATAGAAGGAGATGGTGATTTTCTGTAAGACGGGTAGTGCATCACGAAAGAAGACGAAGATGAAAGCTGTTAGGAAGAAGATCGAGAGTGAGATGCAACAAGTCCTGAAACGTGTTTCTTAGTGGGTCCCACTAAGTGTAATCCAAAGGCAATGATTTTGATCCCATAACTACCAACAAACTAACGAGTTCTTCTAAGCCCAATAACATGTGAAGTCCAATTAAAACCAATAGGCTTGAGCCCATCATAAAATGGAATTGCGATCATATCGAGGGAGGGTAATTGCTATTCTATTTGTTTTTTTATAGAATAAATAGAAAATTAAATTAATTATCTACATGGGTTAAATGATCAGACACACAAGGACCCAATAGGAAATGAGGGGTATTTCTCTAACCACATCCCTTTATCGTGAGCAATACCATAATTTTTTAAACAATAGGTCACGTCATTCTTAATGGGTTGGGACATCTTACTTTTAGAGATAAAGAGGACATGAATTATTTGTATATTGTACTGTCAATTTTGTTTGAAACATGTCCGGTTGTCTTGGTAGACACAGACGAAATTGTTAGAATAAATGTTCCTTTTCGAAGTACAAAATCAAAGCATAATGTGGAACAAGTTGGAGTAACCGGTGAATTTTATGGTGGCAAACTCAATAAAGTTAGTTAGAGTGATGTTGCTACTGGAAAAGAAAATATGCTCGACGTGCTCAATTGAAAATAGTCAAAGAAATGCAAAATAACTCAACGATCCTACAAAATCTTCTAAGTAAATTGATACTCAACTATAAGACTCAACGCTTCTGTCAACACAACTATCGATATATATCTCAAACGTCAAAAATAGAGCCAAGCAAATTTGAAGGTGGGGTTGTGGAGGTTGACATCATTTCATGTGGATACCGATTAGACAAATTGTCTTTTACATATTTCATATTAGGTATTTGTTTTATTTAAAAAAAAATTGTTTAACCTAAACTTAAAAATTTGTAATTTTCCCACGACTAAAAAATATACTTTAAATTTGTATTTTATTATATATATGGTAGCTTTTTAGGACAACCACGATGTAAAAATCAACTTGGCCTAGTACTTAACCACCATGCTCCTTTGGGCCTGATTGGATACTCCACTAATTTAAGAATAAACTCAATTACCACTTAAACACTTCATACCATTGAATTGAAGCTCATGTATGTAGAGTTGTGACCCATAGTAGTTTGAGTGGATATTCGTCTGCTATAAGAACCACCTCGGTCAAAAATCATACACCAACTCTACAAGAAACCATCCTCACCATCATTAAGAGCCACCCTCTCATTATCTAGTAACTACCTTCATAACTCTCTCACTCGATCTTTCTATATAGAGATCAATGTCTACATGTAAGTAGTTATGCTAAGTTTGCAAAAATCCAAAAACAAAAATCCAACGTATATGATATAAAAAATGAGCATAATTACATCCTGGCAGCATCAAGTGGTGACTTAACAGACCATGCAATGAAAAAAGTGGGGAAAATTGGATAAATGAAACAATAAAACATTGTTGTTCTCAATCATTTTGAACAACAAGGAGCCTGTTTAGTTGCTGTGACTTCATCGGCCAATAAACTAATCTCCCTCCCATTCCAAAGACTAATTGGTTTCTCATCCATTTTAGCTTCCAAACTTCTCTGACTTGTGATCTCAAGTATCTTTGTGATCATTTGTAAAAACACTTGTTCAACATTGAGATTCTTCAAAGCAGAGGTTTCCATAAAACACAAACCTTCTTCCTCTGCAAACGCTTTACCCTCTTCTTTATCAACTTCTCTTGATTCACTAAGATCACTTTTGTTTCCCACAAGAATAACCACCATGTCTTCCCCACCAAACTCCCTTAGCTCCACTAACCATTTTCCTACACTCTCATAACTTGATCGCCTTGTTATGTCATACACCAACACTGCTCCCAATGCTCCTCTATAATACGAGCTTGTGATAGCTCTGAATCTGCAACTCAATTCATTCAATAATTAATTATCTATCTATTCACACTGTCTCGAGAATTTATACTTTTAAGTTTAAACATAATTTTATACTAAAATTTATTATTCAATTCAACTTTATATAAATATATACAAATATAATTATTTTATATTTAAATTAATTGTAACTAAAATTAATTTTTATTCCCACGTAACCAACATAAAATAAGGTTTTGTGCCACCTTAATTACCTATGACACCGAAAATGTAGTATACAAGAAAGGCACTTATAAATCACACCCTATGAAGTCCTTGAGAAGTTTAATATGATTAGAAATATGAAATTGTTTGATCAACTCTTATATTTTCATATATTCTTATTTATGTCAATGTATCGATTGACATTTGGGTGTACAACAAACACTTTCCTTCTTTGATTATGTGGTTGGACACCAAAATGGTCACATGCATTAATCCAACTGACTCAATTTGATTGCTCATCTGCTCTTTCTCTCAATCACTTTCATGACATGGACCCGCCTCTCCCAATAGTTACGCTATTCAAGTTTGGATTACATATTGAGAAAATTAGTATTAACTTGATTTCTACATTTACACAATCAAGAGTGAGCATTACTCTTTGAACTCATTACTCCTTTTTCAGTCAAATCATTAACATCAATTAAATAAATTGTAAATAATATAGTCAACTTTTTTCTCATGACGATGAAAGTGCAAGGAAAAGAAAAAGCAAATTGTCCGCATGTAACCCAAAGGCAAAAATTGTGGAGTAATTCTTTTTATGGGAGGGTAAACAAAAGCTTTCTTCAATGGGTGACAGTGTCATTACTCAAAAAATAATATAAATGTTATCCTTAAAGAGGTTCATCCAATAAAATTTTCAAACATCAACAATCTATATTTTATAAATAAATAAATAAATAAATAAAGGTCACAAGAAGCACACACATGAAGGAGGAAATTGCGGCGAAGTTACAAGAAGCAATATTTTGTTCCGTGAATAAACAAGAAAAGCAGAGTTGGATTTCAATGAATTCATGATATGATCTAAGTGTCTTCAGGGTCCCACTCCGATTGAATTATAGTTACTTTTACTAATTTGGTTTATCTAACAACACAACATGAAGAAAGAAAAGCCAATTCAATTCATAACCGAAAAGTCTAATAGTAAATAATTCACATCGCATGATGAAAAGCCGAATTCACTATTTCATTTTCTTCAAGGTTACGCAAACTCACTTTTTGTTTAAAATAAATAAATAAATAAAAATCTTAACCTTTCATTCAAACAAAAGAACCAAGACACCAAAAAAGAAATACCAAGTTCGAAAGAAGACATAGCCATTAGTGATCGATAATGGTATAACATATATTTATGCAAGTTAATTCTTACTTGAAACCTTAATAATAATATTCTTTTATAATAACTTAATTCCAAACTTATGAATTTGGTTCATCATTGAAACAAAAAATGATACCATGATAAAAACATTTAAAGAAAGAAGAAAGAAAGAGAGGAGGAATAGAGTGAATGAAGCGTTTACCTTTCTTGGCCAGCAGTGTCCCATAGTTGAGCTTTGATGAGTTTGTCTCGAACTTTGATGTTTCTGTAAGCAAATTCAACTCCAATAGTTGGTTTTGAATCCAACCTGAATTCATCTTTAGCAAATCTTGAAAGCAGATTTGATTTACCAACTCCAGAGTCTCCGATCAATACTGCCTTGAACAGGTAATCACACTCTTCATCAAATGCATCATCCATTATTAATTAATGAGGAACTCGATCAGACTAATACTTCTATATTTATTAGGAGCTATAAAGGGAGGGAAAGAAAGTAAAAATATGGTGATGATTATCTTATTTATATATATATATATATATATATATATATATATATATATGTTTAGATGGATTTTATAATTCAAACGAAGGAATACACATAACCAACTTTTATTGTTTTCTTCAGTATTTTTAAATGTGAAAAAATAAATAAAAAATAAAAGCCATCAACGACATAATGAATAATACTTGATGTTGTCCATGCTTGAGGATGTCATTCACTCATTTACTTTTAATTTAACAAAATCATAGTAATACTTTTATTTTATTAAAAATTTAAAACTATATTTTTTTGAAATTACAGTAATTTATTCATATTTACCGTTAATCCAATCATATACTCCAAGAGCCAGCCATAGCTGCATCCATCTACAAAGAAGGCCCAATGGTATTGTTCCACTCAAATTAAAGTTGTCAATCTCCTGTAGTTTAAGTAAAATCGATTAGTAAATTCCTAATAGTTTATCTAATATTAAAATAATATATATTTATATAATATTATTAAAATAATAATAATTTAATATTTCATCTCCGTGATAAATTATAAATATTTTTAAATAGATAAATATTTTTTATAGACCAAAATAAAATAGCAGAAATTCAACCCACTTATCTTAAAACATAATAATTGCTCTACAAATTAAAAACAATACTAAAATATAAATTTACTTTTTAAAACAACTAGATATTACTTGTACCCAAAAAAAAACAATAGATATGGCAAAAAATGTATAATTAAATTGGATACTGATTTATATTTATCAAAATTTAATATTTTAATATAAATTAATATAAAATCGTAAACTCGTGAAACATTAATAAAATAAAATAAATTATTAATTTTATAATAATTTTGTTAAATTTGTAAGAATTTATGAAAAAATAAAGATTATCTACTAATTAATTCATTTTCATAACCTAAAATCGTATATTCGTAGGAGATTAAAAATTAACTCAAGAGTTTGGCGACATTTTCCACCGGTCAGCATCTAAAACAATTGGCATATTGATGCTCATGTGGCTTCCCAGGATTGGCTTTTTCAATACTATGTATGTGCACATCAATGAACATAATTGGTTCAGTTATCAAATGATATTGTCTAGATCATAGCCGTCTAAGATTTATAAAAAATTGATACAAAGGGTAATGATTCCAAATGATAATCTTTGAAAAAACATAAATAAATATAGATTACATGTGATCATTTATGTTTGTGGTTGGTAACCATTGTAATGATACAATTAGCAATCAAAATCTAGCTTTGTACAACAGGTAATTATCGGATATGATTTACTCACTGTAGGGTTACAGGAAAAGTAGTTCATTTGTTTACAACAAGTATCTTTAAACAAAATTTAAATAACAGGTCATTTTATTTAACGTTTGGTGATCAAACAATTGCATTTGCAGGTAAACATATTGTTTACGTTGATGCAGGTTGAGGAATCATCATTTTTTACTCTTACTCTGAAATTTTGAGGAGTTGCATAAGAGAAAAAACATATAACATGTCAACTATTGCATAAGTGAAAGTATCATAATTTTTTAAATTTCCAACATCTAAATAAAAATTGAGAAATAATTGTACATGTCAACTATTTCGTGTTTTTGAATTTTACGGCATAAAAATAAAAAATGAGAGAAAAATTTACATGTAAAATATTTTTAAATTTTCATTATGCCAAAAAATTGAGAAAAAAAATTTCCATACCTAATATCTCTTTTTCAAAAATTTCGATATTGGATGAAATCTGAGAAAAAAATTTACCAACAAAACATTTCGCATTTTTAAAATTTTCAATGTATATAAAAATCTGATAAAAAAAATTACATGACAAATATTTAATTTTTGATACATACAAAAATTATGTAAAAAGTTAAAATTTTCAGTATGAAAAAAAAAATACCAGAGATGTTGAGGTAAAATAACAGACCAATGTTTTCTCTATTCTCCATAAAGATATTTTAAGAAGTTCATAAAAAAGTGATAAAATATAGGATAGAAATATGTGGAGTAGGAATCATCTTATGGGGTACGAAATACAATTTTGTTTTATTTTTGTTTTTTGACAACAATTTTCGTGCACCTGTTTCTTTTTATTGGGCTATTGCTTTGGGCCTCTATGTCCCATAATGGGTAAACTAATCGAGACAAAACGTCATTGATGAGAGTGGGCATACTCAGCACGACATTACATTGAAATGTATATGTGCACATTTGCTCCAAAGTCTTCTACGTGTACTTGTATGTCTCTAACATTCTTCATTTTCTTAATTTTTCTTCCGTATAGCTTGACTTTGCAGTCCTTCAACGTTTTTCTTGGATGCTTATTTTTGCAGTTGTTATAGAGTTTTTTTCTTTCTCCATTATATAGTTTTTTTTAAAGTATGCTCATATGTCTCTGTCTATTTTTTTTAATAACTCGATATATAAATTTTAATGTTTTATGTTGTTATTGAGTTTTTTTTTTAATAAAAATATAATTATTGATTTAGTATCAACATGTAAGAGAAAAGAAATTAAGCAATTAGTTTTTATTAACTCTAAAGAATAAAGGTGAAAATAGATCAAATCGATTAAGGAGTTTATGACTTAATTTAGGTTAAAGTTCTTTTTTGTTTTTTTGAAAAATAATTAAAATAATTAAACTTTATATCACTTAAAAGATTATTAAATTAAATATAAATAAACTTTTTTATTAGAATTACTATTATAAAATTAAGTTTTTGTTATTCGTGTTAAATCGTAATTTTGATAACTTTTTTTTTAAAAATTTAAACATGTCAATCTATATGTATTTTTGACATAATTAAAGATATTATATAAAATAGAATTAAAATAGAAAATTTTATAATGTTTAATTTTCTAAAAAATTATATTAAATGTTAAAATAGAATATAAGTTGATTGATATATTAATTTGTCAGTTTATTTATAAAAATCTATCTTATTCGTGATTTGTATTTTCTAAAAAAAAGTTAAGTAGATTTTGACTTTTAACTTTTATTTTCTAACATTATCAATATAGGTCATATTGATGTATCTCAAAACCTAATTTTGAACTATATTATCTTTATCCTATTAAAGAGAAAAATAAAAAGAAGAAAAAGTCACATTAAAAAAATTTATTGTCAATATATTTCAAAATTATATTAAAGTTTCTCATATCAATGGTTTTGAGTTGTTAAATGAATGTATGTGTTTCGACCCTCTCATCATTTGAATTAGTTCTTGAGATTAAAATTCAAATCCATTTGAATAATATAAGAGTTAGATTAAGATTTTGACTGAGGACTCACACGTTGTAGGGATGAATATATTGAAGTTGGATTAAAGTTTTATATACTGTGGAAGTTATCTCACGTTGCAGGATGTCTATATGTATAGAATCCTAGTTAGCTCTTGAGACATCCAAACCCACTTCATTTGAACAAAAAATAAAATTCCTTGTACGATTTTTCTAACAATAGAATGAGGATTTCCGTGTGTTGCTTGAGAAAGTTGAAATGTTTCTGACGCCTACGCAACACGCGCTTTCTCTATGAACCGAAAAACCATTGCTTATTCAACTATTCATATACTAGAAAATGAAAATGGCACGTGTTCTGAGAATATTCTCAGCCTTAACTTTAGACATTTTAGTTCATCTAATTTCTAAATATTCATACATTGTATAGAAAATTAAATGTAAAGTAATTTATATTTTAATATGTTTAATAAAATTTGAATTTAATAATAAATTTTAATACAAAAATTATATTTTAACTCAAAAATTATATATTATAACTTCTAATTAGAATCTATTCTAAAGGTAGAATCAGTTCAACAACATCCAAGCATCTCAAAATTAATTTTATAACTCTAAAATTAAAATTAAAAATACCTTAGTTTAGTTTTATTTAATACTTAATATAATGAATTTGTGTATTAGTCTCATGATGTGTGATAACAAAAATGGATTTAATAAAATTACTATTAATTAAAAATAAGTTAAGAAAAAATATTTTATACTCAGATATATTTAAATAAATGTGATTTGAACAAAAAAAATTAATATAAAAATAATGTTTGAATTCATAATTACAAATTTTAACTTTAAATTAAAAATTCTTAAAGAAAACTTAATTCTACTGGTTATCGCTTAATGTTTGAAAATTAATTTTCCACTTGTAAATTTGATTTTGACAGCTCAAACAATAGAACTAAATACTCATAGATAAAAATTAATTACTTTTACTAATTTAATACTAATATTCCTAATATATTATTACTTCAATAAAAAGTATTTAATGTTTATAGTTAATTGGTTTCTGCCAAATTCAATCGTTAAAGCTGCCTTGGACGACTCACACCAAAATCAACGAAAACTTCACCTAAAACTCAACAAGCATAATTTGAATCAACGATTACAAACTGAAACGGAAATCATTATTTATATAAAAAGTGGAAACAAGAAGAAACGTAACAACAGCTACAGCGAATCAAGAACGCATTGCCACATGCGTAGATCTGTTAGTTAGATTAAATTTAAAAAAAAAAAAAAGATAAATCGAAAATGTCTATTAGTTATTTCCATTGGCACTGTTATTGGACATCATCTGTTTGAACTCGTCAAAGTTAACGTTTTCGTCACCGTCGGAATCAACGGATTTGATCATATTGCGGCATTCCTCAACGGAACACTTCATTCCGAGGCTGTTCAACACCTGACAGAGTTCCGTTGCGGAGATGAGGCCGTTCTTGTCCTTATCGTACAGATCGAAGGCTTCACGTAGCTCTGAGGCGCCGCCGTCTGTGGAACCGGAGCGGCAGAAGGCGGCGAACTCCGAGAGGTTAATAAAACCGTCGTTGTCGGTGTCAAGGTCTTCCATAACGCGCTGGATCTCATCATGTGGAACGCCCGATCCGAGAGTGCGAAGGACGTTGTCCAACTCGGCGACGGAGATCTTGCCGTCGCCGTTGGCGTCGAAGCGAGTGAAAACTCGCTTGACTTCGTCCATGTCTTCGAAGTAAACGGAGGGTTTGGTGCTCGATTCAGTGTTTTGTTCGGTAACGGTTGGATTCGTCGCCATCGTTAACGTTCGTTGAGAGAGAGAGAGAGAGAGAACTTACGGTGAATGGATTTAGAAGGGAATAACCGAAAATGAATAAGTGTCTGTGGTGAATGAAACGGTGATCCGTTTGAGACAATAAATACTTGTTTCGTTTGGATTATAATACGCGTACCGACTATGGACTGACCCTACATTTTTTAAAGCAAGTAGTACTTTTCTATTGCTTTTTTGTTGCAATATTTCGGTTTTTTTAGAAACTTCCAATTTTTTGGTACATTCTTATTCTAATTTTTTTTGGTAATATATATTTTGATTTTTAATTGGATATTAATAATGTGTGACAATGACCAGCAGGAATTGAACTATTACTGAATTTATTGCTGTTTGAGTAAAGGCTTATTTTGTTATTTGAGAAATTTTAAACATCTATTTTAATATTTGAGAAAATAAAAAACACTTTTTAATACTTAAATAAAATAAATTAGTCTTTATATTAACTACAGATAAAAAATAAAATATTTTTTTTTGTTAAGTTGTCTTATAATTCATTAAATTGACTATTTTATGTGTAATTTTTTATTAAAAAAACTGACAATTAAGTCATTAATAATAATTAAAAATAAATAATAAAGTACCTTACATTAATTATATGAACAATTTAATTTATGCAATAATAAAAAAAATCATAATTACATCTTTCAACATTTTTCAATAATTATTTTGATCAATTTTTTTTTATGAACTAAAAAATATTTTTATTTTTTTAATTATTAAATTGAATATTTCAGAAAAATTCAATAACCAATGAACATTTACTCTTACTATTTTCAGTGTTTTTATATTTGATTTGCTTTTAAGGTGTTTGCAATTCAATTTTGATCAATTTTTAATCAAAAAAATCATCTGATTCAAAGTTAAATTATTATGCAGTTCAATTTGATTCAAATTACCCATAAAAATGATTTGATCTATTACGTGTGATATAAATTGAATCAATTTGTTTGGTTTTTTTTAGCAAAATATAATAATATATTTATTTTATAACAAAACATATTTATAAACTACATAACATCGATATACAGAATTCATAGGTGATATACTATTAATACAAATAACTTTTTATCGACAATCTACCAAATATTGGATAATGATTATTATGAATATTATTCTCTTTGATCTATACAAATTTTTTTATTATTTAAAATTCTATCAAATACTGCAATAATATTTTTTTTATATTAATATTTTAAAAAATATTTATAAAATTTATATAAATAATTTATATTTCTTAATTATCTCCACAATAATTTAAATAGACATATTATTTTAAATGGCCACAAATATTTTTGTTTGTTTGATGGTTTGTGGGGTCTAAATGACCATAAATTATGTTTTTTTTAAGAAGGCAATTCACTTATGCTTTTTCGAAACACATTTCGGTTTTGTTTTTTTAAAACAATTGTATTTGTCTTTCCTATCACAACTTGCAAAAGTTAACTAAAAAATCAATAGTTGTTTGAAGCTACTACAAATATAGTATGCAATATTCACTTCTCATCCCCATATATATATATATATATATATATATATATAGAAAATAAATAAAGATATACTTGAAAAATAATTAATATTTTATACATAATTTAAAATGATTATATAAAAAGAAAAACAAACATATATAAGAGATATTTAAATAATAAAAGATGGGTGTATAGTAATTGTGTTTTGAATGACGTGGGCAAAATATGGAGTTAAATGCCAACAAAATGTTGGGTTGTTGCGTAAACGACAAGAAGAAACAAATGCAAATGTTGCTCCTTTATCCATTTTAACTGTTGGAACAGGTTGTATAATTGAGAGGAATTAGAATTGAGAATAAAAGAGAAGAAAATAGAGAAAACAGAAAAAATACAGATTGATCTTCTACTTCTTAAGATTGATTTTGGTTCTACAAAAGATTGATCTTTTCACTCTGCAGATCAATATCTGGTTCTCTGTTACAGCCATGCATTATATTCTTTCTTGGCCTTTTATAGCAGCAGTTTGTGGCTGTTTTAGTTCAACCAACTTCTAACTAACTTCTAACTATACTCTAACTACTTAATTACTAATCAATTTGAATTATCCCCAACATGCCCCCTAATTCAAAGTGATTCAATTGACATTAATACAAGATTGTTCCTAATCTATTTGAACTTCACCCTCTTCAAGCTTTTAGTTAGGATGTCTTCCTTTTGATACTCATACTGCAGTGCTCTAGTCTCATCCTTCCTTTCGTCACTTGATCTCTTAAGAAGTGAAAACTTGTTTCTAAATGATTGCTCTTTCTATGAACACTTGAATGTCTTGCGCATTTTTTAGCAAAATGTCTTTCTTCACCACACCGATAGCACATTTTCATGCACTTTGTAGTTCTGTTCAAACAGTCCTTGATCTTCTTAGACTTCATCTTTATCTCAGCTCTTTGATTCAACAATCTCTCACAAACTGCATTTTTCACCGAAATCATGCCTTCTTCAGTCACGTCACTCATGGTTAACAATGCATCAACCTTTTTTCCTTTGCCTCCTTGACCAATTGCAGTCTTCAATGCTTCAGATTTCATCCCTATTATCAACTTCATGTCATCTTCCAACAATTTGTCCAGCTGCTTCAAATCAGTCTTGTTGCAAGCCAAACATTCAACAACTCTTGCCTTATTGCTAGGAGCTTCAACATGAGTCCTAGTTGCATCTATTAGCTTTCCTTGGACTTCACTTTTACCATCATCACTATCATCATTTAGCACAATCACTTCATTCTTTCTGCAAATGGAAATTGCAGGGACCTTTCTTCTGTTGCTTGGCACAATAGCAAGAGTGGCTGGAACATTAGCATATTTGTTTCTTTGCTCAACATCGCCTACAACAACTATTGCTCTTACTTTGGGATTGACTGTTTTCCATTTATTTGTAGTTCTACAAGCTGTGTGAGGTTGAACAGCTGGGGTACTAACATCATATTCCCTTGGATTCAACATCTCATCCAATCCTTCAACCTCCATCATTCTTAAGGATCTATTTGACAGTGTTGTTTTGAAGGTTCTGTTTCTGGACAATGGTGCCTTCAATACAAACTTGTTTACACTATCAAACATCTTTATTTCACCATGCTTCATCTTCATTGAATATCTCTTTTTAAGTAGTTGTCCAAGACTTAATAGATTGTTCTTCATTCTCGGCACATACAATACATCACATATGAAATATTGCTCGCCATATTTCCTTTGAATCAACACATTTCCTACTCCTTCTGCAGTTACTTTGCTGCTATCTGCAAATCTAATCTCTCTTTTTACCTTATCATTAATGCTTACAAACCAATCTCTATGGCCAGTCATGTGATTCGAGCACCCTGTGTCAAGATACCAAGACTGATACGAAGAACGTTCTTCACCTTTTGCAAAACAATATTTGTTTTTAACACCTTTTCCGGAACGATCTTCATTTTTAACACCTTTTCCGGAACGATCTTTGTTTGTTATTGTCATCAATAACACATCCTCTGAATCTGAATCCTCAACTGCCATTTGAGCGTCATCGTCCTCTCTTTGGACTATCTTGGATTTGCACTCATTTGCAAAATGCCCTCATTTTTGACAATTGAAACATTGGATTTCTTTCTTGTTAAATTTCTTCTTGCCATTCCAATTCTCGCTTCTGTTGTTACTTTTATTATAATCTCTTGAACTTCCAGACCCTTCATCGGAATCATCCGTCTCTTCATCATAATCATACTTCTTGTACCACTTGAAGTTACCTTTGCCTTTCTTGTGCTTCACATCACCTTGGTTGGTCTTCTTGCTAACTTGAGCCTGCAGGGCTTGCACTTGTGATATTGAGGTTGATGTACACCTTTGTCTTAATCTCAGTTCATGAGCTTCAAGAGAGCGTTGCAAATCATCCATCTTCATCTTATCAAGATCCAATCTACATCTTATCAAGATCCTTTGATTCTTCAATAACCACTATGTGATCGTACCTTTGTGTTAATGTTGTAAGGATGTTTTCAATAACTGCCACTTTAGTTAATGATTCACCATTTGTTCTCATGTGATTAACAACAATCTGCACACGATTGAAGTAATCTGCCACAGCTTCATCTTCTTTCTTCTGCAACAATTCATATTGCCTTCTTAGCATTTGGAGCTTCACTTTCTTTGTTTTTTCATCACTTGTGTAATACTTCACCAAGATATCTCATGCCTCTTTTGATGTAGATAACTTTGAGATCCTTTCAAAATTGTTTGAATCCACACTTTGTTGGATGTAAAACAATGCTTTGCAATCCCTTTTCTTGCAATCTTTGAAAGTTGTTTGTTGTCTTTCTGTTGGATTCACACCAAGTTGTTCATAACCATCTTGAACAATCTCAAACACTTCTTGAGCTCTCAACAACGATCTCATTGATGCAGACCACCTCTCCCAGTTCTTCCCATCCAGAATTAGCAAATTCGATGGAAATCCTCCTCCATTCATTTCTTCTTTTTTCTTTCACTCACACTTGTATTTCCCAATTTTGATTCCCCTCACACTTTCACTCGTGTTTCCCAAGGTCTAGAACCCAAGCTCTTGATGTCATTTGTTGGAACACGTTGTATAATTGAGAGGAATTAGAATTGAGAAGAAAAGAGAAGAAAATAGAGAAAACAGAAAAATACAGA
This sequence comes from Cicer judaicum, assembly GCA_037974835.1. Lineage (NCBI taxonomy): Eukaryota > Viridiplantae > Streptophyta > Magnoliopsida > Fabales > Fabaceae > Cicer > Cicer judaicum. The sequence goes on along the minus strand of JBBPBS010000633.1, from coordinate 292,156 downwards.
TTGATCTTCTGCTTCTTAAGATTGATCTTGGTTCTGCAAAAGATTGATCTTTTCACTCTACATATCAATCTCTGGTTCTCTGTTACAGCCATACATTTCATTCTTTCTTGGTCTTTTATACCAGTAGTTTTGTGGTTGTTTTAGTTCAACCAACTTAACCAAATTCTAATCATATTCTAACTAACTTTTAACTATACTCTAACTACCTAATTACTAATCAATTTGAATTATCTCCAACATTAACTAACCATCATATGACATATAGTTTGCCTTAGCTTTAGCTACAAGATCTTTCGTAATTTGTCATTGTTTGCACAAATGTCTTTCGAATGATTAAATAACCCGTCATTTGGATGTTTACTATTTTATGAAATGCTTGCTCTAGTTTTGTGATCGAGAAGCGATAGTTAAAAATTTGAATGCATTCCTATGCGATGAAAATATATTAGCACAAATTGGATAATTTTTTAATTTAAAAATATATATGTTTACGAGGAAAAATATATTTTTAATGAAAATAGATATGTTTTTGCGTATATTATATATGACAAAGACAAATTTAGAGGTGTTAAGGGTGAACTCTTGTTCCTCTATTTTGGTTAAAATTCTACCAATCTCAATTATCATTATTTATACAATATTTTACATTTTATATTTAAAATATGTTTGATATTTAATATTAACACATATAATTATTTATGTTTTTTTAAATTGTTGTTATTGTTTATATGTTAGTGTTATAATATTATTAATAAATTTGTTGACTTCTTTCTTAATAACTTTTGAATTTGTCTCCTTATATCAGGAGAAAAGTGTAATTTTACGTTATTACAAAAATTTCATATACGTGTCTTTTTTCTATAAAAAAAATTATATAACATTGTTTTTTATTTTTTACGTTATTACAAAAATTTCATATACGTGTCTTTTTTCTATAAAAAAGAATATATAACATTGTGTTTTATTTTTTTATGTATAATTTACAAATTAGAGGATCCAATTCATTTTTTTACATGCATAGAAAATATACTATCCATATATGCTATGTAAATGTTTTTTTATAAAAAATTTAAAAATAAAATAAAATAAAGTTTATCTCGGAATTTTTCAATTTCGGCGCTTAAATAGATTGATTCAGTCTTGAATGAACAATGACCAGACTATTTTTATTTTTATTTTTGTAGGAAAAGAAAAACATCCATTCTAGTATTGTCGAGACTTTAATTGTTGACCAAAAGTTTTTCCATTCCGGCGGGTAAGGAATAATGGAATGGGTCACATGTCCCACTCGTGAATCTCTGTCACGACTCACGACTGTGTAATGTATATCTAGAAAAGAAATAGTTTGCGGCACGTTAGAATAGTACTAATATTATTTATTTATTTTAATTTGGATATTAAGTGTGTAATTTATCTGATACCTGTTAAGACAAGGAGGCGTGATAATTTATTGAAGAAAACTGGTTTGTAAAAAAGCAAAAACAATTTATTAAAGAAAAATACTAGTTTGTATCATTTTAACACATCTATTTATATATTTTTTAAATTATAAATTGATTTTTAATCAATCAAGACAAATAATCATTTTTACCTTTCTTTAAAAAAAAATTTCGTACTATTTAGTATAATTTTAATTTAAAATAGTTATAATTATTGATCAAATGGATCAATAATTGATCAAATGGAAAGGTTACTAACGGAAAGGAAAGCCAAGGCCCACGTGGATTTTATGATATATTTTCATACTATGAATATGTTTGTATTGACGTGTTGCATGTTTGTTTGGTAGGGACGCACACGGTTAACGTACACGCGGCCAAGCGCACGATTAATACGCGTTTAGTGATGTAATTGCAAAAGGAACCAATTTGCATCAATTGAAACGCAGAAAGGGATACATAGAGTTTAAAGTTTAGTTTTTATATTTGTTTCACCACTCTCTACGTTTCATCATAAAAATATTTTATATTTTTTTAAAATATGTAAATTTTAATCTAACTTATAAAGTTTGAACAATAGAAATTATTTTTTTCTAAATTTTAAATTAAATATATTTATTCTATTGATTTTTTTATATATTTAAAGACAAATAACATATTTTTTAACTGTACCTTTTAATTACTATACAGTTTAATAAAATAATTATTCTCTTGTTTAAAAATAGTGTATTAAATGTTTTGACATCTTAAAATAAAAAAATTAATTGTAATTTTAGTATCTGTATTTTTACAAATTCATAAAATTGATATTTTATTTTAAAACTAACCAATTTTGATACCAACTTCTATAATTTTTATTAAAAAATAATTATTAATATATTTTAAATATTATGACATACAATTTATATAAAATCATTTAAATTCACTTATTATTTATATATTATTACTTGAGTTATAAATATGAAGAAAAAAAATTAAATTTAAAAGTTAAGTTTTTAACAAATTCTGTTGTAATTATTCTATTGTAATATAATGAGTATATATCATTCCATCGCATTATATGACATATTTTATTTAAATTATGTGATACAGTTATTTTATAGTTAAAAAAAATTAAAATAAATAATAAATATTAAGATTGTTAGATTAGAAAATTAATTTTATGACTTAATAAAAATATATGACTAAAATTATAATTAAATTAAAATAAATTTTTTAATATTACTTTATTTTTTAAATTTCTTAACAAGTATGTTTTTAATTAGTCAAATAGTCAACGCTCAATTTTTTTATTTATTATTTTATAATTTTAAACACTTTCAATTTAATTAGTTATTATTAATATTATAAGTCAGTTTAATTTCTTTTAAATTTTTTAATCATCATTTTATTTTCTTATCTATGTCACCAACCTAATTTATCTTCATCTTTCTTTTGTTTATGTGACGCCTAAAACCTCACTCACCAACCCTCTCCTCCCCCCAAAGAAACACCAATTAAGACCGATGTGATATCTGTTCCATTGTCTAGGACAATTTTCTATGTTGTTGAAACCATGTTTTTTCCTAACGGTAGAAAAAGTAACAGGGGAATTGTCAAGAACAAATCTATAGCTCATTAGAAAGTCAAAGTTGAAGGGAGGGGGTGTTTAACTTTCCCTTCTTTGTACTTTTCCCCCACTCCATTGGACAATAACAGGAAAACACTCATTCCCGGGGTGAAAGAGGTTTTTGGGGCGCACATAACAAAAATAAAGATTATTATAAATCAAAGACTTAATTATATTTTTAATTTTCTATTTTTATAATTGTTAAATTTGATAATTTTTTATAATTTTTAATAATGATGGTATTTAAATAACATGTAGAATGATTAATATTTATAAAATTAGAATAAAACGTTATAACAATTTATATTTTAACTTCAGATATTTTTATATTTTTAATTTAATTAATAACATATGAATAATTAATGTTTTTAAATTATTCTATATCATATAATTATATATCATGTCATTAAAAATATATTAAATTATTATTTTTTTTAGTTAATTTTTTTGAAATAATGACTAAAACTATCAATTTTTAAAATAAAAAAAAATCAACTCCATAAATTAATAATAATATATGGACAAAAACTACGATTCAACATAAATCAAATTAAAAAATGTTTATAGATATAAAATAAAGTTAAAATTAACATATATCTTAGATAACAGAAAATACATCAAAAAAGAATTTAAGTATTTGATTTTGAATTTGAACTAAATACATATAATATAACTTTATCTTATATTTAAAATCAAATGAGTAATAAAAGTGGTATCATAATCAATGAACTTTTTGCCATGCCAACTAAATCTCTCACATCATCCAAACTTTGAATGTTGTCAATTTTAGAAATATTAAAAATAGAACCAAAAGGGTGAAATTAAAAATATAGAGACCATATTTCTATATGAGATATGAACTCGAAGTTTAATATATTGAAAATAATTTTAAAAAATATATCAAAATTTAAATAAACAAAAAATACAGATTATCAATATTTTAAAATCTCATATTAAGGAGTTCATCAATTACGATAAAAATTTATGGACTCTTTTGTACTTATTCATTTAATTTAAATTCTTCCTCACTTTCATCATCAATAGTTGAGAAATACAAAGATTAAGGTGTAAATGTCGTGTTGAACATGAAATCTGAAATTCATTGTTGCATTAGTTGTAATAGGCTACTCTAACCACCATTCCAACCATATTTTTGATTTATGAATATATAAACTTTTAAAAGGATAATTCATCTGTTTCAAGAATGGTGCAATTTGTCCTCGACAAAGTATACATGAACCTAACATGTGATGCCAACGTTGTCGACAGTCACCTTGATGTTTGTTATGATCAAAACTAATTGTTCACATGATGTAAATTTATTATTAAGGTAAAATCTCAAATCAATTATTTTGAATATAAATAATCAGTTAGTTAATCACTAACCATAATTCTAATTATGTTAATATTTAATTCATGTTTTTGAGTGATTTATTCAAAGATATGTGATCAAATACAATTATACAACAATCAACGATCAACGATCTCACCACGAAGTAAATCAAAAACATAATGTCTTACTTAAACTGGAGATTGATTACGAGAATATTTTGATTTATAAAAGAACATTGTAATTTATAAAGGAACATTATGATTTTTATAAAATAACATTCTCGTTATTTTTTGCAATGACATAATTAAAATAGATCATTATCCATAGTCCAAACCTCCAGTTAAAGAATATTAAGACTACTCAAATCAATAATCAAGTTCATAACTCAAGCTTAAGGCCCTAAGAAGTAAAACAACTTTAGATTCACAACCAAATTGATCTCCAGAGATGAACTTAAGCAAGGACAACAAGAACAATGATAAATTGTTCATACACTTTTTACATAAAGCTCAATATGTTTATAAGACAAATGTTTGACACTTCATAATCATTCAATCACTCATCCATATTTTCCATACAAAACATAACAAAAAATGTTATAGTTTTATAGAACACTTTGAATCGAATAACACACATGTCAATTAAAGTTCCATTTAGGCAAATGTTTTGCTCAAGTTAAGTAGCGACAAAATTGAGCCTTTCTAACTCTCCCTTCATCTTTAAAAGGAACATCAAAGAGAAGACAATTGTAAGAGTTTTTAAAAGCAATAATTCCAATACTTAAAACAATCATACTCAAGCAATAAAACTCTTCACTCAAGCAAAACTACAACTCTCTCTTATTACATTCAATGATATCATTATTGAGTAATTGCTGATAATAAATCTCAAATAAGTTTTAAATGGATTTTGATCACAAACTATTTTATCAAACACATTATTTGAAATTCAAGTCTATCTCTCAAAATAATTTAAGAATATTGTAAAAATCCTTGTAGTTATTAAAAGGTAATTTGTAATATTCATTTATAGACTGAAAGATAACTATAACAATACTTTCAAGATTGAAATGTAAATTTTGAAACTGATGAAGAGTAATTAAGAAAGCTAATGTGAAAGCAAGAATATTCTTATGTCAATCATATTAGTGAAAAAACTCACAAATTATGACGACTAAACCTACTTCACTTTGAGTGAACTAGGATACATCATTGTGTGATTTTCTTATTTTTATTCTTATTTATTTCTCACTCACTAATTACATATCACCTAAAAATAATTTATTTTGTTAATTTTTAATTCACCTTAATCTCGACTTTTTATTTAAAATTAAGATTGATTTTGAATTATTTTAAATTACATTAAATGAATAAGATTTTAAAAAAAGATCATGATTCAAATCTCTCTTCATTGTGATCGTTATTACTCTTTCACTCATATGATGATTATGATGTGTATGCATATGAGTGATTGGTGGTCTCTGTGGGTGTTGCTGATGAAACATAAAATGGAGGTGATAAAAAAGCACATAGTTAAATAATTGTATATATTATATGAAAATAGAAAAACTACATTTTTTAAAATTATTAATTTATTTTAAAATTTTAAATTAATATTCATAATTGTTTTATAATAATTTGTTATATTATATAAAATGATAAAATTACCTTTATCATAAAGCATACATATTTTATAAAATTAAATATTTTATATATTTTTTAAAATATAATATTAAATTTTATTTTTTTTAATTTATCTTTATTTTATTTTTATTTTTATTTTGTATATTTTAATTTATATTTTATAGAAATAATTGAATAAATTATTATTTTTATCTAACTTTTTATTATATATACATCAAACATATCATAAGATAAAACGTTCTCATGTGATTTTTTTTAGAATGAAAATCAAACCCACAACTTCTTTACTACTCTGTTCCATAACTTAATTCCAATCAATCATAAAAATGAGTAGTTTACGTAAACACACATTCATGATGACCTATGTATCATATAATAGAAGGAGTCTTAACTAATATTTTAACATAATATTGGAGTGTGCTCATCTCAACTAATATTTTAACATAATTTATGTTTAAAGATATTAAGGTAAAAATGAGTTCAATAATAATTTTTCATATAAAAATTGGATTAAAGAGATATAAATCGTAATTTCAAGTAAAAATCAATTATGTAAGATAAAATATTTTTCTATAGCATCTAACTATGTCAAAATTAATTTTATATTCATAAAATTGATTTTGATCCCACCCTAATCATGCAATTAATTTTTTTTTGTTAAGTGTTATTTCGGTCCTCTATTTTTATCAATTTACGAAATTAGTTTATTTATTTTATAAGTCAACCGTTTTGACTTTTAATTCATCTATTAGATTTTTAAACTAAAAATTAATAATTTGACAAATTTTAAATAACATAAGATACAATTTCATCATATAAAATTATTTAAATGCATTAATTAGTCCTATGTCACTAATTAAATTATAAATATGAAAAATTTATGAAGTTAAAAATTCATTTTTTTACGGTGTTTTATTCGGATGTTGTGGATGTTAATCATTCTATGTCATTTTTTCATATGACATATTATTTAAAACATGTTATATCATCATTTTTTAGTTAAAAAACGAAAGATAAATCAATTTCGTTAATAAATCAAAATAAAAGAACTAAAATTGTAACTAACTAATTTTTCCTTTTTTATCATTTAGAGATCATCTATTTTATTTTTGTCTTTTTCATTGAGATTTTTCAAATTTATCTTACTTCGTGGACATTTGGTTTCAATTTTAAAGATGTGAAATGGATTTTGACATGTTTAGATGTTGTTGAGGTGAATTAATTCTGCCTCCAAAATTGATTTTAAGTTGAAGGTAAAATTTATAGTTTTTGAGTTCAAAAATAATTTTTATACTAAAATTTATCGTTGAATTCACTTTTATCAAAATATATTCAAACCTAAATTATTTTACATTCAATTCAGACTAAAATCAAATTTCCAAAATTATTTTTAATCATCACATAATCAAACACAACACGATGACAAATAATAATACAAACCAAATATAAAATTATCTTAATTTATAAAAAAAGAGTAACAACAAATATATGATAACAAAATTTATCAAATAAAAGCGTCATAAAGAATTGCTGATATTTTAACGTGGAAAACTCTAAATACAAAAGTACAAAAGAGTTTCAATATGATACATAAATTGTATCTACGATTGGGCAATATATAATAAACTTAAAACTTACAATGAAAAACAAGAAAAAAAAACATCCCAAAAATATTATGTTGTGAGAGTAAGATTTCTCGCTTTTGAATATTATGTTGGTGAACATCTTTATTTATTACTTAATATAAATTTGTATCATGTATACGACTTTGTTACTAATTATTATAAGAACTATTTTATCTCAATATCTACATGAAGATATAATTTGGTTTGTATTGAACCAATTATATCTCGTGTCTGTGTAAAAAAAATAGACTTACAGATTGTTGCATTTATTCGATTTCCCATTATTTAGAAAAGATAGGCTGATACATCACACATTAGACCATAATCACCTATCTAAAACACCATTCAATCAGGTGGAAGAACCTCTTAATTTATGAGTCGCACTTTTTAGACGAAGCTCCCAAATATGAGACTCATCATCATTCCAAAGTTGACGTTCACCCTGAATTTCACTCTTTTGTATATGTTTCTCTTTATTTATTCACAATTCTCCACTATTAGAACCCTTTATGGGTATGGTATTTCAATAATAGCACATAATGTTAGGAGCAAACTAGTGTGCATGATAGAGCATTTAGAATATTCTTTTAAAAAATTAAAATATAAACTTTGTTCTCCAAATTTCACCCTCCATACCATTAAGGAAGATTTGTTCCAATAAATACTCTATCATGCACACTAGTATGAATTGAACTTCTTCGGACCATATGCTTGAAGATGCATTTTTTGGCCAACTATGTAACACCAAGTTGGTAGCAAGTTATGAAACAAGAACACCTATCAGATTTTCCAACGCATTGGTATCCTATATATATTTTAAGACATAGCTATAAGGTTCTGGTAGTATCATTCTGAAAAGGTTTAAAGAGCAAGAAGGAAGGAAAAGGCTAAAAGCAAGATTGAGTTGAACTTGAAGGATCAAAATTGTTCCGAGAGTGACAATATTCATAAATTTAGGTTCATTTACTACCGTGTGGAATTGAAGATAACAAGTAGTACTATTAAAACGTGAGCGTACAAAATCCTTGTATTTCATTCAAAATAAGGTAATTGGTAACATTTTAATTAAAACCCATTTTAGGCATCAGTGTGTTGGAATGGTTCTCCATCATCATCACCGATTGATAGAGCAACCTCAGCGCACATTCACAAAAAAAGTAAAGAAAAATTATGTCATACAATGCATAAATTAGGAACCAAATTAATCTCAACCCAGCATAATAATAAGAGTTGATATAAAGTTACAAGAGAAGTAGTAGACTAGTACCAAATTTAAAGTATCCATGAACATAAAATAAAGAAATATAAAGGGCGTAACGGTAACATATTTGATAATGTAATACTAGTAGTAGTAGCTAATAAAGTAATTAAGTGGAGATTAGAAAAAGATCAGCGGGGATGAGGGCAAAAAGTGATCAAATAGCTAGCATTAGTGCAAGTAGAAATGCTGGTAGGGTCATCATAGGCATAGGAATAGGCCTTTGGGCAAGCAGTTTTAAAGATCCTGGAATAAGCGGTGGGCTTACAGGCTTGTGGGCTTCCAAAGTTACCAGTACAGCAATACCTAGGTGAGTTAAAAGCAGAACAAGCACTCTTACAAGCCACCACGCGCTTCTTGTCGCGTGACCTCACCTGAAGACCCACTGGACACATCAAGTTGAGATCACTCACGCAACCCGCGTAGCTACACTTTCCAGATCCCTTGAATGGTGTAATGGAAATCGGCAAGTTGTAACCGTCAACGAGGCTCACGTCGTAGAAATCTTGATCGTTTCCAAGTGTGAACTCTGCTAGTGTTGCCGGTGGTGTTCCTCCGATGCCGTTGCAGAAGAGAGACCCGCCGCAGTCTCCGGTGGCACAACGCCCGTGTCCGGTCGAATCGAAGGTGCATCCGTGACGGCCCCAGAAGCGCCCTGACCAGAGGGGTGGGACTTGGAGGGAATAGGCTTTGTTTGGTGGGAGATTGAAGCCTCCGCGGGCCAGAATGGGCTTTCCAGCGCTGGGCTGGATTCCGGGCCACACTGGGTGGGGACATTTGTTGTATAGTATTATTGCTGCTGCTGAAACCTTCAATACTGTTTAACATCACACAACAACCGACTTTAATGGGTGGATCGTAATGTGAAAAATATATAATAAATATATGTAAATTAATTAATAGTGTTATAAACTACGCGTCAAACATGTGTGTTTTTTACATTTAAAAGGAAAAATGTGAGTGAGAGTGAAAGGAGATTAATTACCTGGAATTTGGGAGATGAGGAAAGTGGTGAAGAAGAGAGTGGTGAGAAGGGGTTTCAAGATGGAGGCCATGGATGCAATGCTTGTTGGGGAATGGAGCTCTTTCGAGTGGTGTGGTGTGTTGGTAGACGGTGCTTTTTATAGGGACGAATGGTAGGTTTAACAAATGATAAAACCAACATAAAATTGGGTTGATTGCTGCCAGTGAGTTAGTTTTAGTAATACAGTAATAAAGTGGGTTGGAATACGGGGCAACGGGCATTTCTTAAATTAAACACAAGTACTATATGTTAAACGCTAATTTTTAATTTCTTTTTGTTAGTTGAAATATAAATGAATATTTGGTAAACAGTAGAAATTGGTAACATTATTATTGATTGCAGAATAATAGAGTGAGGCAGCTTTTTATAAAGCGTAAACAACGGCCTCCTCGCTCGGTCGGCTAGTTTTCACTTTACAACACCTGATTAAGGAGAGATAAAAGAGGCCGTTAGTCTTAAAGTGAATGGGTGTGATTTGTTGCAAGAAATAAAAAAATGAAATAGGAAAACACATTTATTTATAATTAAAAATAAAAGAAAATAGAAAATGAAGTAGTTTAAAAATGCTCAGGTCCCGAGGGGAGAGAGAAAGGGTTGGTCGCATTAAAGAACAAGAAATGAAATGGGTAGAAAGTACATTTAGTGTACCATACAAACCAAATCTCACATGAAGGGAGAATCAATCTGCCGGATAGCGCAACACCGTTATCATTATTCATTACTATGCATTGCCTTCTCATTGTGGTGAGTGCATTGCATCTTTTTTTCTCCCACCTCCACGAAGAACATCTTTCCGGTGGAATGCTGTACCGCCAATAGGTAACAGATCCAATTCATATCATACAATAATACTAAATCAAACTAAAATAGTGTTGTTCGATTTAGTATTATTGTACGAGTTCAAATAAAGTTGGAAACTTAATATTGCTTTCTAGACTCAAATTGTGGCATTTTTTTTTAAAGGTTTATTTTTTATTTTTGGTTTAATACTAGTTATCAAATATGATTTTAAAAAGGTCCATGCAAGTAGTAAAATGAGTTTATTTATGATATAATTAGATAAAAAGTTAAACTCATAACTATAAATATGTCAAATGTTACAATTAAAAAATAAGAAATATTACGTGTTTTTTTAATTGTTTAATTATTTTAACCGACTATTTTAATGTATGGTTTATTTTTTAACTTAAAATTTTATAATTTTCGTAAGTTTCCATAAAAAACACCTCTTGTAATACCTAACCACTATCTGCAGAGTGTTAAGAGCCTAGACGGCATAGATGTGAAACAAACACTACATATTACGCATGGCCATGTATAGAGGACAGCATCACAATCATACAAAAGAAAAAACAAACAAACAAGGACATGGGTTACAAATATATTGATATTTGTAAATTGATTTGAACTAAAAATTTAATTATTTTTAATATTGTAATAACCAGTGTTCAAACACCGATAACCATAAAGAAAAAAGATAAATTTTCTAAATGATTTTCTTTATGTTTCTTAACTTAATTAACTATAATTTTGTTAAATTCATTTTTTTAATATTTATTATTATAATTATAAAAAATATATTTTTAAATTAAAAATTATATGAAAAATAATCAAGAAGACACGTATAATGTTTGTAAAAAAATAAACACAAGTACTACATTTTTTTCCGATTCAAAATAAACATCGTTTTCACACTTGTATAATATTAAAAAAAGTTTCAAATTTATCCATAAATTAATAATATATCTATACTATACATTTATAATAATGATTAATAACAATAGTTAATAAAAATAATTTTATAAAATTGCAATATTTTGTACAATCATGTAAGTATTTGCCTCTTTTCATATT
>JBBPBS010000633.1:265421-280086 GCA_037974835.1 Cicer judaicum | reverse complement strand
GTGAATCAATAAAAATAAATAGATTAAAACTATAATTAAATCTAAAATATAAATAAAATTAGCCTATATTTTTTGAAATTAACTATAAACAACAGCTAACACTTATATCATATTTAATGATAGTATTTTTAAAATATTTTATTTATTTTTTGCTGGTCTTAGAAAATATGGTAAGTACCACTGTAATCTAATTAAACATTTTTTTGGTATCTCTAAATATTATTTATCTAATTAGACTATTTTATTTTCAATAATCCAATTTATTGATCACACAACAATTTATCTTTCATAATTTTTACTTACAGTTAATTTCAGATGAAGTATTATTTTAGTGAAAATTTAATTATTTCTTCATAATAAAAGTTGAAATGGGTTATGCCTTAGATTCCGGTTAGTGTTGTTGAAGAAAAATTAATATAAAATTATTTGTAATTGTTTATTGAGTTTGAATGTCTTCTTCGGTGGGGTGTAATGTTGTTCTTTTTGCAATATTTATTATCTCAAGACAATTGTCATTTTAAAATATCAATGAATTATTAATTACTTTTTATTAATATACTCATATTTTGTTATTCTTTCTGTTTTATAATATAAAAGAAAATGTATATAATTCAAATTTTGACCCACATATATTCACTTTTATGATCAATTTTTACATTTACTATAAACTAAATAGATCGTATCTCAATCTATTAACTACTCATACAAACTTTAATAAGATAACTCCGATTTTATTGTAACACCTTAAATTATCTTAAAAATAAATATTAACCGACATTTTTAAAAATCGAGTATAATTCAAGTAGACACTTTTTATGATAAGGATGAAGTAATTATAAGAAAATTTATTCATAAAATTTAATTCAATTAACAAATATTATTAATATTAACTCTAACATTTTGTCGGAATTTAAATTTAAAATCTGACAGTTTTGTAGATAAGATTGAATTGATATTAGAAACAAATAAAAGGAAAATGGCATGAGTGGGCAAGATGACGACATAATAAAGCCTGCAATATGCCTACTCTCCAAGTTGGAAGTTTTCGTTTCTAGGAAATACCTATTCGTCTACTACTTGTTTGTTGGGTCATTTCTTACTGAGTCAAAACATGCCAATTAGTGATTGGGTTCCACATGATCACAACCCTTTTACAACATCTGATCATACTCGTATATAAAAGAATAATAAAAGAGTATTGTAATTAGAGACATATGGAGTATTGCATTAAACTAGATTAGTGTTATTGAACTGTAATGTGATATATTGTTATTGATGATATTTTTTCAATGAAGTTTTTGAGATGCTAGATTAAAGAGAATAGTGTTTATTAATTATTTTAATTACTTTTTTTTTTATATGTAAAAGCAAGATTCATTTAAAAATTCAAATTCGAGGATTCTATCATAAATATTATGCTTTAAAATATTTTTAGTTAGATATTTGATTAAACAACTAATATTTGTGCTAGTAAGGCAGTCACACCATATCTAATCCAAATCCACCTAACACCTTCGAAATCTAAATGGATTGAGCAATTATTATATGGACATAAGAATTTAGATACTATTTAGACAAAAAAAATATATATTTCATTTAATTATTTTAAAACTATAGATTATTTATCACTCATTTTCAAAATATAGTGATGTCGAGTTATATTAACGATCAAATATAATTTACGAGAGTTTTAGATCTAACTTATCTAATTATGATGGAAGTATATAACAGGGGGAAAAAAATTACTATTCATATATTATGTATACTATAAAGTCTTAGAGAGATACATTATTGTAAGAGATCAATGTTTAAAATCATCAAATTTATTTGAATTTGGAAGCAACTTTACATTAAAAATATTTGATGGATGATATCAGACATTCAAATGTTATTTTCACTTGTGATAATATACATCCCAACATTGCTGAATATTTGAAGGTTTTGCAAAATTGTTGTAAGGATAAAGATGTCAACTATTTGAAAAATCATTTAACTATATATGAAGAGTCTCTTACAAATTTTCATTATATTGTTGGTAAAAAAGTCTTTTATGAAAGTTATTTTTAAGGGAAAAAAAAAAGAGTATACAAAAGGAAATCATAATATATAATTAGATGTAGGGGAAATAAACCTACATGATTTGTGGAAATTTTTTTTGGCATTTATTTATTTTTTAATTAGATTCGATTCTCCTATCTATATGGCATAGTGATTATGTTTATATGACATAATAGTCTAAAAATATCATAATTATGTCTTTCATAATAGTAAAACATTTCAATAATACTTATCATGACATGATCATAAATAGTTTGTATTTTATATTTTTTTCTTTTAGTGTGTAGCCTAAATTCTTATAATCAGGCAAGAATTATTCAAGTAAATGTTCAATATTTATCAAATAACTCAATACGTGACATTGTTTATATAAAAACTATTTAATGCTTTTATTTTTAAGTGTATAGCTAACAGTTAACATCTTTTACTTTTTAAATTATTTCAATGCCCGAATAACTTAACGTGTATTTCTAAACGATTTATTTAAGAAATCTCTACAAACCATTTTGATTTGAATAGAAGTATTTGTTTCATGTACCAAAAAAAAAGATTATTTGTTTAATTATTTTACCAGCATGAGTAGTTCCAATCTCTCCATCTCAACCAAGATATGATATTGTACCGCTACTGTCAAAGCATCATGACTTATGCTTTGTTGTGGTTTATCATAAATATATTTTGTCTTTCTCTATAAAAAACAAAATACACGTTTTTTGTTGGGCTGCTTGGGCTCAGATTACGCCTTTAAACGGACACAACTATTAATATTAGAGTTGCTGTTAAGACACCTACAATTTTAAAAGTTTTTTTTTTCTTCGCAGCAAAGTGGTATTATAAAAAAGAAAAATACCAACAAGTATTTTAGAAATTGTGCATTTAATGTTTTTTATATTTTAAATTTATTTATTTATTTATTTTTAATTGCTTAATAAGTGCCCTATTATGACCTAAGAAAAAATATATTTCAAAAATAAGTTTTTGATTATATATAGATAGGAAATTTTGTTTTTTTATTTTATTTTTTACTAAAAACTATTTATCTCTACATATAAAATTAACGTCAAACTTAAACTACTTTTCCCTTTACAAATATTGTGAATTTAGTAAACTATTTTTTTAATAAAAAATATACTTTTTATGACCTAATTTTGCGATGACTTAATATATTTGCCTTTTCAAAGTTGTCTGATTTTCAATTTTGGATTGGATTTTCAGTGCTATATATATATATATTTTGATGTCAAAGCTAAGCAATTTGTTCCCTCCAAAAATTATAATCAATTTAATCAACTATTTTTTTTAATTAAAAACCATGTATTTTTATTATTTAATTTTCTAATAAACTAACATTTTTGTCTTTTCAAAATATTTTCTATCTATATTTTGAGATAAAAAAAATCAAAAACACTAATGAAAAAATAAATATTTTATAAATCAATAAAAAATCATCATACCAAAATTTTAATCCCAACAACCAAAGCAAACCTATATGACCAATGGTAAAAAATAATTCAAGATTTACATGACCACAATATTTAATCTCATTCATTTACATAAAATGAGTTTGTTGGTGTTTGTTCATATCAACTATAAATGATTTTTGATACGACCAATTCAACCAAGTATTGATGAGTCATATGTAAAACTGAGGATGTGTTGGATTTGGTGATAGCATTTCAGAAAACTCTTATTCAAAATATTATACCGACCAAATATATATCTCATTCACACACATTTCAACAAACAAATAAATAAACTTGAAAAAAACTAGAACACCTCGACAAGATGGAAAACTAAAATGCCACGTTAAGACGGCGAAAAAAACAATGTCGCATATTAATTATATATATAATGACAACGAACTTCATTATATTTTATGCGATATTAATTGATTCTTTATTTATTTTGATACATACTAATCAATTAATCTTGAATCTTATGAATAAGATAATGATAATTAATTTAATTATTTTTAATGCGATCGACATGCTATTGCATGAAAAATCTCATCCAACAATCATCTCAAGAGAGAGAAATTGAAATGAGGGTAAAGATAAATAGTTATTGATAAAAGAGATTCTTATAAAAAATAATTTATTTATTTTTCTTGTTATTAACTTAAGAGACAATTCAGTAACACTAGAAAGAGAGTTAAGAATTTTTTTTTTTATTGTTTAGGATTTTAATTTAAGTATAAAAATAAAAAAGACCCTTCATTTCTTGTATGTATTTAACTATAAGGGTATACAGTTTATAATTTTAGAATTTTGGATCTAAAGTACTTTGAAGAAAAAACCCTAAACAATAAGTTTGACATTTTTTAACTACACAATCTTTTAACTATATAATTTTATTATTTAAATATGTGTAGTCGTACACTCCTATCACACTAGAAAAGAGGTGAAAAAAGTAGTAATCCAGAACCACTAATCATATTTTAACATATATGTTTACCTAATAGAGAGATAATAGAAGAGACAAAAGAATAATGAAGAACAAATAAAAAGATGATGATAATAGTTAAAGATTTTAAGATCTCTAACAACACCAAAACGTTCACTTATGTAGTATTTAATGATAGATTTAAATATTTGATTAAGTTAAATAAATTTATGCATTTTTTATTTTTGTTTTTATAATTTTTTTTATTACAATTTATACCATATATGTTCAATTTAGTTTTCACTAATAGTATAAATTATTGTAAAATTAAATTAAATTTATATGATCCAAATGAAAAAAAAAATACAAAGACAAAATCAATAAAAATGCAAACTTATAAAGGTAAATCAAATATTTAAATCTAAATTATAAGTTACCTTTACTTCCTTCAACGTACCACCACATGATCAATGTTTTGATATGTGCCTATGTGGGATGACACCTAATCAGTGTCAGGATTAAAAGTTGCATAAAAAATTGGCTTGTGTGTAAAACAAAGAAATGTCAGATATATTATTGTGTGATTTTTCTCTTATATTAAACTTTTTTTTTTATTTTTTCAATTTGCAACACTAACTATAACAAGATAAGTTGTATGACTAACCCGAGTTTGGTGATGTATACGAGTGACTAGAATGATAATTATTTCTTAATGAATGCAGCAGTGATAAAATATTAAATTAAGAAGGGAAAACCTAATATGAATCCCTGAATTGTTGTCTGATGATGCAAGTGTGGGAGTAGATGGTGTAGGGACTAAGAGAGTACGAAATAGGTAGGTAAATAACAGAGATAAATCAGAGCGAAAGTAACAAATAATTAGTATAAGCAAAGGAAATTTGCACCCAAAAACACGACGACCCGTGATGAGTCATATGTATTATCAAGATATTTCATTTCAATTCACATTGTTTGTATCTGAGTCTGATGCGTAACTCTGTACTCTACTTGCTGCTCATTGGTGCAAATGCAAATAGCAACAAAACAAAAATACCTGCTGCCATTTCAGTGTCGACAACGCATTCTTCCTCCACTTCAAACTTATCTTTTTTTTTTTTTTTTTACCTTCAACAATTCAGCGAATAAAACAAACTACCCAAAAGCAACAATTCTGTTATCTGAGTACCCATTTGCTAACATGCTTTCGGTGTTTCAGATTTCTGATTACGTTTCAGTATTCGAATTTTCGCCACCAATATTAATAAATTGGTGAATTTTTTACCCGTATGTAATGTATAGTTCGATTCGGAGTACCTAGTTTAACATCACTTAACCATATTATATGCTTCGTTGGGGTACTTTTTTTTTTACTTTTTTCTTTTTATAAGCTTGGGGAGTACTTAATTAGTTACTACTATTAGTTAAGAACTTAAATATAATACTTGTTATGTCTCACAAGAAGCAACACAACATTTCACAAATATTAAAAAAAAATTATAAAAATCTAAATTAATTAAAAAGTAATAATTTTATTAAATTATCCTTACTAAATATAGCTGGATTTTTCTTTACCGTAAATATCAAATGAAAGATAGTAATATTGATTTGAGAGTAATGTCACTAATATTAATTAGAGAGTACAATTAAAAATAATAATAAAAATATTATTTTAGAATAATTTGTGTCATATATGAATCCCTTATTGTTATTATTATTAAAGAAAAAAAGAAATAATGATAAAATAAAATATTAAATAAATGTATAAAAATTTGAAGTGTAAAGAAAAGAATCAAAGACTCGTGATGAAACTTATTTTGCATGCATATTAGTAATACTAGTTTTGAATTATGGTCCCCCACTAATGGTCTGAGAGGCTGAAGGTGGAATATTTTGGGACTTCTTTTTTTTACCCTGATGATGCTTGACGCCTCTTGTGTGACACGTCCTATTCTTAGCCCTCTTAAGGGTTTCCAAAGCTGGATCATACCCTACTTAATGTAACAAACCCTATGGATCCATTTAGCTTTTCCAAGGAGCTACATGAATCATTACTACTTTAACTACTACGTTAATTGGTGATTATATTCTTCTCAATATTTAGTACATCTTGCGCGCATTTTTTTATTTCTTAAAAAGTATATCTTCTTTTTTTATCAATAAAAAAATAAAGTCAATTCGAAAATGAGGGAATCAACATTTTGTGGTGTTGATCGGTTGTTATATTAATTTCTGGTTCAGATTTGTAAGCAAATAAAGGACGTTTTTGTTAGAATAAAGTCCCGTTTTGTACCATTGGGATCTGTATGTTTACGTTTCTTTTTTTTCTTTTGTTTTTTTTAATTATTTACAACAACAAAAAAAAGTTACGTCTATAGCCTATATGTAAAACGAAACTAGTATTTTCAAATGTAGTTGTACACTCCATAAAAAAATAGTTTTACACCAGCAAGTTTTTGTTCCAACCAAAATATAATAATAGTTCATATCTCATTGTGTAGTTCATGTAGGGGATATTCTTTGAGTTACTTTCAAGCTCTTGAGTGATGCATTAATGGTAGGTAGGCCCGGTGGACTTCGGATTGGATTCTTCAACATTTGAAAGTGTTGAAAATGGAGATATTATTTAGCATTGTAATCTATTTTTACTTCTTTTATATATGTAAATTCTCGTGTTGAATTTTACATGAGACAAATAAATAAGATTGTTCACACTATCTTAGATAATTATATTTGAACTTTGTTTCTATACTAATTAAAAATATCAAAATTATTTATCCTGAGTATTTACATACAAAGACACAGTAAATAGAAAACAAAAATTCATGGGAAACAAAAACTTAATTATTTAATTCTATTAAATAAAATAAAATTTAATTTAGTTATGTACACATTTAATGTAACTTTTTTACCAAAGCATCCAATAACATCTCATGGTATAGATATTCATATTTGGGATGATATATTTTAATTATATTAACATTACAAATAACATCATTATATAATTTAATTAGATGGATATGAAAATAAAATAAATTTGTTTCACTAGTGAATACATAAAAACTAATCTCATAATATTTTTGGTTAGTATTAATCTAATAATAATATAAAAAAAAAATGGAATGAATCAGTTCACGGATTTACTTTGAATTTACCCGGTGTCTCCTTTTGGTGCATTGATGTGATTTGTTTAATGTCATAAATTGGAGTACAGAGTTGAGTCCCCTATAACATTTATTGAATGTAATGTACAGCATTATAGAAGATGATTTAATAATTTGTTTTTTCCATGTTATATATGCAGCAAAAGAACAAAAGAATTCTCTCACCCATGCTCATAGTCATAGTTACTTCAACATCCAACTCTGTCACATCTTATTCCCATTTCAGATACTATGTCTCAAATCAAACCCTCACATCAAATTCCTTATACATTCTTCATTTAAGTCCCTTCACCCATTCCTTTTCCTATTTCTCACTTCATATCAGGATCAGCATGTATACATTAACATCAACTTACTTAAATAACTCTATAACCCCTCCTTTATATATTTTTTTTAAATAGTCATCTATTATTTGATTCAACCAACATAGTCCAAATGCATTTTAAGGAAAATACCTCATTCAAATTCAGTGTCCTATTACACCACCAATTTCTTGAAACATAAACATCAATAACAATAAAAACACTGCTATTTTCCAACAAAATCCAACACCTAAACAAAATCCGTTCATTTTACATACATAGCAAAGTTTTGAATTTCCAATCAGTTCTTCAACGGAAGAAACTCAATAAAGTGGCTAGGTGCATTCATTGCTGAAGCTGATATCTCTGTCTCTTTGTGATGGTTAATAATGTCACTGCATCCGTCTCCATTCCTTATAGGGAAAAGTTGAAGGGTTTGAGAATCCACACAATGATCATCATTGTGAGTAATATTGTTGTGGAAACCATTTTGTGTTTGTGAGTGTGTGTGAGGTGAAATGAATAAGCTAAGATCATGTTTTGGGTCCATTAGAGTAGTTGTTGTTAAGGAGGTTGAGGTGGACATGGGGGTAGTAGTTGTGTTAGAGGAGGTGTAATTAGAAGAATTATTAGGAATAAGGAGTGTAGTAGGATGAGGACAAGTGAACTGCATCATGTGCCACGTGGCATTCCTTTCCATAAAGTTTCTTCTTTGTTGTAATTCTAATTCATCGAATTGGACCCATCCATCTGTTCTACACTGATCTGCTTTTCCTGCTGCAACTGCTCTTTGAATTGAAACAGATTCCTGAAGATATTAAATTAAAGGCATGCAAAATCATGAAAATCTAAAAAAATAATAATAACAATAACGTGTGTGGGTAAAAAGGAAAAATAAAGAAGGATAGGTAAAAAAAAAAAGGCATGCACGGGGCACTCCAAGTTACTATATAGTTAATATTGATTTTGAAAGAATAAATAATTATAGTGATATGTTGGTGTATGAGAAGTCAAATTAAAGGTGAGGGTGTTTGTTTGTTGCATATCCTCAATTTCATAGAAAGAATATAATGGAGTGCTAAAAAGCTACTGACTTGAATAAGCACAAGCCCCAAAAGCCCAGCTAAGTTTCATAACAGCAGCCCCGACAGAAAGGAAGGAATGCAGCTTTTGATTAGAGACTCCCTTTTCATTTCCCAACAAACAAAGCTATGCTTTTCTTTTCTTCTTCCTTTCTTTCCCTATACCTCTACTATATTATTATTATTATTATTATATTCTCTCTCTCAAATAAAAGTAATAATCATATGCAAATAATCAGTACTTAGTGAGTGGATATGAGTATCCTTATAATTATTAGTGAGTACTCACTACTAGTATATGTTCCTTAAAGACTTTTTGATGAGTGAATATTGTTGAAAAAGAAAAAGGGATATGTTTGGTTTTGGACAAAGACAAAGTAAATAAAATGAAAATAGACCTCTGCAAGGGTACTAGTAGTGGAGTTTGTAGAGGGTAGCCAGTTGTTCTTGGTCTGTTCAACTTCAAACACTGTCCTACTTGCGCCTGTGTAGACAAAAAGAAAAACAAAAAAGAATATAACTTTATATCTCAACCAACAACAATCCGAATGAGAAAAAGAAAATACCAACGCATATGTCATGTCATCTAATAATAAAGATCCTCTAACAAACAAAATCATTGATTAAAAGCCTTACATACATACATTAGAATTATTACAAAATAAGGTATGAGAACAGAACCTATCTTTATATACTTGTCTCTTTTTATTTATACAAACAAAGTAACCAACAAATAATTATAGCATATTATTTTCATTCATTAATTAATTAATTCATTCACTAATAATGGTTTACCAAAGTCTTTCTTTTCAAGAAGACTAGTAGTAGCATCAAACTGATCAGCAGCAGCTGATGATTCCATTTGACGGCGGCGTTTCTGTCTCTCTCTGGCTTTGTGATTCTGAAACCAATAGAAAACATTTTTTCCTTCAATTTTTCCAAACCTTCTAAGCTGTGCTGTTATTTGTTGGATTTGTTCTGCAGATGGTGTTCTTGTTCCTCTTCTATACAATTCTTCCAGTGCTCTTAACTGTTCTGGTGTTGGATTCCACCTTGAACTCACCACTACCGCTGAATTATTCAACTCTGCTCTCTTGCTCTGATCTCCTACTGATGCTGCTGCTGCTGCTGCTAAAACATCAGTTTACACTTTACACCACATATCACATGCATAAAAAAATAACAAAATGAAAACAGCATATATGTATTTGTACCCTGGAGATTGTGATATTGTGAAAAGAAATCATTGGCATGAAAATTGCGGTTTAAGCAAGGAGTTGTTGAAGTGTTGTTGGGAGAAGTAGTACTAGTGACTGGTCTTGGAATGATAGGTCTGAGTTTTCTTCCATTGAATGGATAATCTGCAGCCACGTTGAAGTCAGTACCTTCATTGTAACCAACCATCCACATTTTGTGTCTAAGGTAAGGGAATAATGAATTAAGCAGGTACTAGTAGTAGTAGTAGTAAGTAAGTAGGTATATATAATATAGTGTATGAAATGAAACACATATAAAAAAGAAAAGGTTATTAGATATATAGAGATCTTTTTGGTTGTCAGTTGGGATGTGGTAATTTGAAATGGTGGAGTTGAATTTGAGAAAAAAGGGAAAGAGAATGCAATTGCAAATGGTAACAGCTAGGGTAAGCTAGATGGAATGAAAAGGGTGGTTATATATGGCATGGCATGACATGGATAGGGTTGAGGATTGAGGGATTAGGATGGATGATGATGGTATAAGTATTTTTTGTAGTTGGTTTAATAGTAGTATGAGACAAATGAAGTGAAGAGAGATGAGGTTGACTAGGCTTTAAGGAGAGAGAGAGAGAGAGAAAAGAGGGATGGAGTGAGTGAGGGAAGCGTGGAATTCTGGGAGATTATTGGGAGTAGGGAATGTAAAACGACGTGACGATCATGAGGGTTATCATGAGCCTCATCACACATTTATTGTTCTCTTCATGTCCAGTGCCTTTCACACTAATTCTCAATCCGAACTGCCCCTCTCTCTGTTCCCTCTTTACCCTTTTCTTTGTCTAATATGCTGTCTGTCCATGCCCCTCACATTCATTTTCCTCTCTTTCTATCTATCCCTACTTCATTCATTGACTTTTTTTCTTCTTTATAAATTAACTTTAATTACTTCCATTATATAACTACAATTTTCATGTTATATCTTTCTGTAATATTTAACAATAATGCTAATTAATTAATTGCATTTTAAATGATAAACTTAATTAGAGGTGGAGACAGAAAATTAGAAATATTACTGTTACCCCCATTTGGAATCTTGTATCCATGGTCCAGAGTCATTTAATGAATTAAATGGATGATGGCCATATATAGGAGGGTAGTTAAGTAATACTAAACAAATCTGTGTTTGCCTCTTAGGTATAACCCCTTGGTCATTATGATGGAATGACTCAATTCTCGAGTTAGTGTGAAAGTCTGCCACGGCTGATATAGTAGAATTTGAAAGCTATAATTGATTAATTATTTCTAGCTTTTTGTTGGGTAGAGGGCCTACTCCCTGCATTTTCTGAATCCCTACTATTTGTATGTCTCTTATTTATTAAATATATATATATATATGCATGCATTATATTCATATAATATTATGTAATATAATGACTAATGAGAGGGAGTACCATGCAATGGAAACAAACTACAGGATTGTCATTTCTGTGTCTGTGACCCTCTAATATTGTGCATATCTCCCTACTACACTGCCCTTAAAAGCCCTAATCAGTATTGTCATTTCTCTTCTGCCTACCAAAAACCACAACTCAAACAAAAACCACTAACCTATATATCTACCTACCTACCTAGCAAGTAATCAAAAATTATATAGGATGGCCCCATAAACATTAAGATCTTCATCCTTTTTAGGCTTGAGCTTCAATTAGTCAATGGTTTGAGTAAGTTAGACTTAGGAGGTAGTATGCATGTATAGGGTGGGAATGTTTTCTTCTCCACCAACATCTCGTCCTTTAGTACATTTAAACAATAATAAAACAAACCTCTTAAATAACATCTATATATATCTATTTCATCAATCAACCCAATTACTACACAACTCTTTTTTACATTCCTTTTTTTTAGGTACACTATGGTACTATACTGCATACAATATAGATAACTCAATATAAAATGCTACCCGTGAATCCTTAATTAATTTGATCATCACATATATCTACTCCTATGCAGAGTTTGCAGAGTACAAATTTCCCAACTCTTTCAATTGATAAACGGGGTAGTGAATATTTGGTATTATTACACTTGTAATATTAATAAATGAAAACAAATAAGGATGAAATGAGGGTACATAGATGTATTGGGAAAAGGGTAGAATACTAGTACATGTTTCAGTGAAGAAAGATGAAAGGAAAAACATATCTGCTTTATTGAATATATTTGGAAGCAAGAAAGCGTGGGGAATTAAGAAAAACAGCTTTTGAATAGTTGATAATTAGAGTTGAGATTCGTTTAGAAAAGTTAAGCTAGACAATATTGCCAATACATACATGTTCACAGCTACACGCATTGGCATGCATTGTTTTCATAAAAAAATCAGGTGACACACTGGTCTTAGTCTAAAATGAGAATTTATGTATTTCCCAAGAGCATGCATAGTAAGACGCTCAATCTTTCTACGACAAAACATATATATACATACTAACTAGTAACTAGTACTACTATGGAAGCAATCACACTCCAAGGGACAACACTTCAGAACCCTTTCCCTATAAGCTTATTAGTGTTCCCCTTTATCTAATTCTAATACATTTTTTTTTTTTTTTATTCTTTCAACCAGCGCTATTTTAAACATTCATTATATACATAGGCCATAAACTTGCTCAAATTTCAGTAAATATTAAATTTTCATTTTTTTTTTAATTTAAAATCCCCATTGTATTATATGCATGTTTAGTAAAACATTTTTCATTCTTGCTTTTTATTGTGACAATTACAAAATTACCAATATAGTGTCATCAAAATAAATAACAATTGATTTAAAAAAAAATTGGTAACTAGTATTGTTTTTTAAAATGTGCAAATATTACTTTTGAACGTTTTAGTAAAATTTTTACTACTATTAATATATTAATATACAATACATATGTTGTAGATTTAAAACCGTTTTACGTTTTACGTCAACATCCAATAAAAAATAGTTTATTTTGTCTTATCACATGTGCATTTGTATGATTATTTTAATTATATAACATAAAAAATTAGTAAATAAGTTACTATCTAAATACATCAGTACTCATTTATGTATAATTATTGTGGAATTAGTTATTGACGTCCATAAAAAAAATAGTTATCATGTAGATATAATTAAATAATAATGTGATAAAAATAACTTTCTTTTTGTAAAAAAAAATAACTTAACAGACAAAGAAAGACCGGGGCTAAACATAAACTACCAAAGTAAAGTATAGTGACTTATCAATTTGAGCTGATTAAAGAAACACCTGACCCAATGTTATAGATAAGTTACCTAAATGGAAAATTATTTACCTTAATATAGGAACTCGATCAGAATGAAAATATTTAAAAATTGTTTAAAATTGAAAATGGAGGCAAAATAAAAGTGACAATTGACGTTGGTATGGAGTATGAAGATGTTGGGTGAGTATGAGCATTTGTGAATTATGATGGATCATGGATGACCAATGAACGTAATGAGCAGCATCCGAAATGGAATGATGAAATGACAAATCGAGCATCAATGGGATCCAAAAGTATGTCAAAATATGGGATCTAAAACAGTGCATATAAAAGTTCAGTGTTGTATATAATATACAGTACTTTTTTTATTACGGAATTATTTTGTTTACTACTTACATACTGAATTAAATTAAATAAAAAAAATACTGACCATTAGATTCATCAAATCTGCAATGGATATATAGTTTCCACCTTTATCCGGCCCGCAACGAGTCCCACAATTTTGGAGTAGTCCTTCCTCTCATCTCATCGGTGCCCCAATTTTCTAATACCTATTTTCTCTGCCATCCCCTTTCAATTCATTCATGATTCATCGATGAGAAAAAAGAAAAATCAAATTATAAATTGTTTTACAATACCGATAAAACATTAATGCATGTTTCTTTTGTACGATAAGTTTTACTATTTGTTTTTACAAAATATATTTTACCATTTATTATTCTATTAATAAAAAATAATTTATAATTTTTTTCTCATACAAAATTCTTGATTTGTGAGAAATAATCAAAATAACATATAGTTTAATTATTATGCAATATTTGGTAAAATATATTTTGTATTGTCTAATATATCACAATTATTTATGAACGTGCTTATATTTTACAATAGCTTATATTGATAGTTATAATATAAAAAAGAATGTATAGTTAGCAAAAAATATATGGTGGAATGATTTTGATTTGTATATATAATAATAACTAGAAAGTAGTATTTGGTTGAATAAAAAAATTGTATGAAATAAATTATCATTTTCATCCCAAAATTCTGACAATGCTTAAAAAATAGGAGGACAATATTGAGTTTTATTTATATTTTTGTAAGATTGTTATTTGTTTCTTATTAAGGTAGTTATATGGCTTTTGTAAAAAAAAAATGTAGTTATATTTTTTTTGGTAATTATTTGTTTTTATTTTTTGATATACTTGTTTATCTTCAAATAATGATGTGAT
>JBBPBS010000633.1:254071-265183 GCA_037974835.1 Cicer judaicum | reverse complement strand
AAAGACATAAGATAAGACAACGTATTTTTTTTTTTAATTATTTTTTCTAAAGTAATTATATTTCATTTCCAAAAAAATGTAGTTATATATATTTTTATGTAGTTTTTTTCTCTCTTATATTTATCTATTTACTCTTAACTAAGTACGGGAAAATTTTAAATGAACATAAATTTATATTTTTTATAGGTGTTTTTTATTGATATTGATGGTAAATAACTGACAGGTGTTTATTTTCTTACGTGGATATTAGATAATTTTGAACAACAGCAATCTTTTCCACAAAGAAAGTTTAGTATAAGAAAACCACATAGGCCATGGATGATGAAACTCGAGACAGGTGAATGTAAAGTATAAAGTGGAGAATAAATTATTTATAACTAGTCTTTAAATTATGTGTGGCGTTTGGATTTCGTAACATAGATTTTTGTTATCATTCTCTTCGTCAATGAGCATGATCAGAATTTCAAAGCTTAACGGATTTCTCAAAAACCTCTTTATTCCTTCTCATTCCCTTAGTCAACGTCAATCCACACTTTCACTTTCAATTTCAAACAAATCCATTACTCCATTTCGCAGCAACAACACCACCAAATACAATAAATATGGTTCACCTTCTTCCCCTCTTTCGAGAGAGTACATGAGGGACATTATTGGCAAAATTTACAGGACCCTAAAGTATTCATCTTGGGATTCCGCTGAACGAGAGCTTGAAAATCTTCCATTAAAATGGGATTCTTACACGGTGAATCAGATTCTGAAGTCACATCCTCCAATGGAGAAAGCATGGTTATTCTTCAATTGGGCTTCTCGTCTCAAAGGGTTCAAACACGACCAATACACATACACAACCATGCTTAATATTTTCGGAGAAGCAGGAAGAATTTCCTCTATGAAACACGTTTTCCATCATATGCAAGAGAAAGGGATTAAGATTGATTCTGTTACTTACACTTCCATGATGCATTGGCTTTCGAATTCAGGGAATTTGAATGAGGCAATTGCATTGTGGGATGAAATGAAATCCAAGGGATGTTACCCAACTGTTGTTTCTTACACTGCTTATATCAAAATTCTGTTTGATAATCAAAGAACGAAGGAAGCCACTGGTGTTTACAAGGAGATGCTTCATTCAGGATGTGTTCCTAATTGCTATACCTATACTGTTCTAATGGACCATCTTATTGCCTCTGGTTAGTGTTGCCTTCAACCTGTTTGTTATATTGTCTAGGAGGATATACAAGGGTAATTTATGAACTGAAGGATTAGTTTACTTGCAGAAAGCGCTAAAGTGCACAAGTATCCTGTATACGTTCGTTTGTATTCATGCATTCTTCTCAGGACATATTGCCATCATAAAAATGTCAGTCTAAAAATAATTTAAAAAGTGCCTGCATCATTTATAAGGCAAAGAACATACTGCTTCAGTTTAAAAAAATTAGCTGATCAGAATGATAGCTTTTACGCAATGCACTTTTTGCCTGGTTAAACTGAAAAACTTCTAACTGCTACTCCTTATCACCTGTCCTGAGTTGTTTACTCTTTTGTTTATGAAGAGTTTAATTCTTGCTTTTGTGCATTTTAGGAAAATGCAAAGAAGCTCTTGAGATTTTTGAGAAAATGCAAGAGGCAGGAGTTGAACCGGATAAAGCTGCATGTAATATTCTGATTGAGAAGTGTTCTAAAGTTGGTGGGACTGTGTTCATGACCCATATACTTCACTATATGAAAGAAAACCGTCTTGTTCTTCGTCACGGTGTTTTTTTGGAAGCAATGAAAGCTTTAAAAATTGCTGGCGAGAGTGATACCCTTCTAAGGCAAGTCAATCCACAGTTTTATTTGGATTGTAGCTTTAGGAAGAAGGAAAATGACAGTAGCACAGTTATTGCTGGTTCTTCTGCTAATATAGATAATGAGCTTTTATTTGTTCTCTTGAAAAATAGAAAAGTTGTTGCTATTGACCACTTACTTCAAGGGATGATGGATAAGAAAATAGGTGTAGATAATAAGGTTATATCAACCATTATAGAGGTAAATTGTAACTGTTGTCGACCTGATGGTGCTTTGTTGGCTTTCAATTACAGTGTAACAATGGGAATAAGTATCGAAAGAACAGGATATCTTTCCTTAATTGGCTTGTTAATCCGATCAAATATGTTTTCAAAACTGGTGCAAATTGTTGCGGAAATGACTATAGCTGGACATTCTCTTGGAATCTATTTGGCTTCACTTTTAATTTATAGGCTTGGTTGTGCTAGGCGGCCATCTTTTGCCTTGAAGATTTTCAATTTATTACCTGATAATCATAAGTGCACTGCTACGTACACTGCTTTAATTAGCACTTACCTCTCTGCTAGAAGAGTTAATAAGGCACTCGAGATTTACAAGATCATGTGTCAAAAAGGAATTTATCCTACGTCAGGAACTTATAATATATTAGTAGCTGGTTTGGAAAGAAATGGCAGATACTCTGAAGCAGAACTTCATAGAAAAGCAAAGAAGAACCTGCATTCTAATATTGGTACTCGTAAGTGTATTTCCACAGAGGGAAAGATGTGTGACCTTCTATTTGCTGGGGAGGTAATACTTTGATTTTGATGCACTGAGAATTCTCATTGTTGATTCAACCTGATGGCATTGTGAGTGTAGTTGCTATTGGAGACTGAAATATGACGTTGTTTATGTTGCACAGCACTTGCTGCTTTTTGTCAAGAAATAATGGATGTTTTGATCCAACATCAAGTTCACGAGAGATGCCAACACAGTCTAACTGTACGTGTCTACCTGCATTTGCAACATCTTGTAGGGCATGCTTTTGAGCATATGAACTCGAATTGATGTTCTTCCGAACAGCCATATGTTACATAAAACAAGAACTTTGTGAAGTATGTTCACATGCAGATGCTCATAGCTCTGATGTCCCAGCCAGAGACAGGATGCGTGGTTGTTAAAATGTGAGAGGACAACTAAACACACATGCTGAAATGGTAGTATTTTTGGAAACAGGTCTAATTCAATGGTAAATTTTCTTTCAGCTGGGCAGGTGCCAATTACATGGATGGGCAAGATCCTAGTCTGAAAGGTTCATGTTACCATTTCCATGGGAAAATTAGGACTTATCTTCCTCTCGTATGCAATGGTGTCGCAAAATATATTTCACCTATTTATATACTCCTATAAGATTTATTTTTACCCCGTCCTTTTTCATGTTTTTGTCCGAGTGCGTGATGATAATCCTTCACTAAATCATGTATGCAATTTAAATATATATATATATATATATATATATATATATATATATATATATATATATATATATATTTGTGAATATGCCTATGAGGAAGGATTCTTCCCTCTTGGATTATTCTTCTCTAAAATTTAAAAGGCAACGGTTAAATGATGATTTTTTTGTGATGATCTTTGGGTTGAGCAAATAACATATAGGAGGCGGTTCTATTATAATTAAACAATATCTAATGATTAGTTGCTGTTTTTTTATATTAAAATTGCTGATCTCATTTGTGATTTTCTGGATTTAAGGTGGAATAGTTCAAGGTTTTTCCCCCCAACTCTGACTACGACGTGCATTCCCAAATCCAGTTTCCTCTCTTCACTCCGTTCTTTTAACTTTTTCATCACCATTTTTTCGTAGTAGTCACCTTGTAATGCATGGACAAGAGAAACGTCGTTTAGGTTTCCCAAGTGGCATTACCCTTGGTTTTGTCAAAAGAGTTGATCATATTATTATATAATGATATTAAAAAAAAAAAAAAAAAAATAAGTGACAAGAAGGGCGAATCCAAAATAAATTATTATCAAATGGGATTGAAGTAACTGTGAGTGATGTTCGCCCATAGTATAACATATTCCTTACTATTAAAATGATGAGAAGTAGACTTCTTTACCATTGTAGAAAATGACTTGTGAAGCCGGCGTTGTTGCAAGCAGCGGCCTACAGGTGGCAGTCATTCATTCAACTCAACCTTTGCTGCCTTCAATCTCCAAGCAATCCTCTACCGTTTGATCTCATCCTCACCATTCATTTTGCAAGGGCAGTCAAATCATGTAACTCCCTCCAATATAAATATGCAACCAAGTCCAAGCCTTGGTAGAGGGAGATAAGTTGACAGTTGAAAAATCAGTCTGGTTTTCATTTCGCTCCTGCTCATATAGCTAGTTAGTGCTGAAAATGCGTGAGATTCTTCACATTCAAGGAGGACAATGTGGAAACCAAATAGGAACAAAGTTTTGGGAAGCGGTATGCCATGAGCACGGGATTGACCCCATAGGGCGATACATAGGGAACTCCAAACTTCAACAACTGGAACGAGTTAATGTTTATTACAATGAAGGAACCAGCGGTCGTTACGTGCCACGGGCAGTGCTGATGGACCTTGAACCAGGCACCATGGATGCCGTCCGGACCGGCCCTTATGGGCAGATTTTCCGACCAGACAATTTTGTATTTGGCCAGTCTGGTGCTGGAAACAATTTCGCCAAAGGTCATTACACTGAGGGTGCTGAGCTCATTGACTTTGTCCTTGATGTTGTAAGGAAAGAGGCTGAGAATTGTGATTGCTTGCAAGGTAACCAAACATCACAATGCTATACTATATTGTTTCATTAAAAGAATATGCAGAATTTCATTAACTAAAGATGTTATTTTTGTGATTGATAAATATAGGATTTCAAGTGTGTCACTCCCTAGGAGGTGGAACAGGTTCTGGAATGGGAACCCTGCTGATTTCAAAGATCAGAGAGGAATACCCTGATCGAATGATGCTCACTTTCTCTGTCTTTCCATCTCCAAAGGTGTCGGATACTGTTGTTGAGCCTTACAATGCAACACTTTCAGTTCACCAGTTGGTGGAGAATTCTGATGAGTGTATGGTCCTTGATAATGAAGCACTCTATGACATCTGTTTTAGGACTCTCAAACTCACCACGCCAAGCTGTAAGTATAACATATATGGCAATTGATCACATGTAGTCTAATTAAATGAGCATCTCATGTTATACTATTATATATATGAAGTCTTTTCTTCTTGAATATGAGTTAACAAATAAATTTGTTTGTTTCCAGTTGGAGATTTGAATCATTTGATATCAGCAACAATGAGTGGAGTGACTTGTTGCTTAAGATTCCCAGGTCAGTTGAATTCAGACTTGCGAAAGCTTGCAGTGAACTTGGTCCCATTTCCACGACTTCATTTCTTCATGGTGGGTTTCGCTCCTCTGACATCTCAAGGATCGCAGAACTACCGTGCGCTTACTGTGCCAGAACTTACGCAACAGATGTGGGATGCCAAGAACATGATGTGTGCTGCAGATCCACGCCATGGCCGTTATTTAACAGCCTCGGCGGTGTTCAGAGGGAAAATGAGCACAAAAGAGGTGGATGAACAGGTTATGAATGTACAGAACAAAAACTCTTCTTACTTTGTTGAATGGATTCCAAATAATGTGAAGTCCAGTGTCTGTGATGTCCCGCCGAGAGGCCTTTCAATGGCTTCGACATTTGTTGGTAATTCGACTTCTATACAGGAGATGTTTAGGAGAGTGAGTGAACAGTTTGCAGCCATGTTTAGAAGGAAAGCCTTCTTGCATTGGTATACTGGAGAAGGAATGGATGAGATGGAATTTACTGAAGCCGAAAGCAATATGAATGACCTTGTTGCTGAATATCAGCAGTACCAAGATGCCCCTGTTGTTGAAGATGATGATTACCAAGAAGAAGAAGAGGATGCTCAAAGCTGAAGATGTTCTGCAAATCTGATGTTTTGCATACTGCAAGCAATGTTTCGTGGATGATAATATATTATAGTTTTAGTTTTCTAAATGTATGGTCAAGTGTGTGGTTTCGCTGGTGTTGCTACTTGTTTTTGCATACCTTTATTATACAAAGGCTACTTCAATAACAGTTTCTTGATATGATAACAGTCACCAACACTATAAGGTCTGACAATACTAACTTTTGACTTGGCTTTTCAAGTTAAATGAATTTATGATTATTAATTTTTATAAATTTTTCAATATTAATAGAAAAGCTAAATTAGAAATTTTGATAAGTGTTTCTTATAAGTTTTTCCTACGTGGGCACTAGATTCGTTGTACCGGAAACTAGCATGCGTGACGTTGTCTGTATCTTCTCAATTGGGCCAAATGTTGCTGTTTTCTGTATTAGGCCCGCGTCTGCTTCCAGCAGTGCTGCCGTCCGATTCACAATATTTTTTGGAAAAAATATAAACTCAGAACATTCACTTGATTTCTTTTATAAATAATCACCCCTTTTCCACATGACAATTTTAATTGACTTAGAAAAAGTAAGAGAAAAAATCTGAAAACATATTTGTAAACATCTAAAAATCAGTAATACAAAAAAACTTAAACATCTAAAAATCATATCGGGTTTTTAAGTTCAAATTCACCAACCTCATAGTAAATTGGAGTTTCCTCTAAGTGTAATGTGGCATGTCAAATAACTCAATAGAGTAGAATGTCAAGTCAAACACAGCAACAGAAAATAATTTAAGTATGGCTTGAATACTACTCACAAATTAAAAAAGTTCAGATGAACAACATTCATTGGAGGCACAGAGACATTGATTAACTGCAATTGCAGTCTTGAATACGTTTTCAATTGCCCTTCCCTGTGCCCCCTTCCCTAAACCACAATAATTGTAAGCACCTAAGTCTATGAATTTTTAAGAATTGACTATTAACAAAAGGGAGAATGACCTGTAAGGATCTAAATATCAAGTTTATCATGTTCAAAGTTTGGTATATAGGACTAATCTAATACCTTTGGCCGCTATCATGCCCAAAAGCTCGTTTCTTGTATTTTGGTCCTTTGGACCAAATTTTTGAAATGAAGAGCCCAAATACTCTTTCTAATTTTTAATGATAAAAATGCATTTTAGCTCCAAAAATACATTTTACCCTTGAAAAATCCACCGTGATTCAGTCATTTATTTCAGAACTTTTTGGTTCTATCATCATATTGACTGTGTCTAGATGAGATACGATTTAGCTGATCGTACCCAGCAAGCACACCAGCCCCTGCCATACCAAGAAGCATATTTGCGGTAACCCCTCGAAATAGAGCTAAGAAGCCCTCTTGTCCAACAATCTCACGGAACGCATGCATTGCATTATAATATTTGTTTTGGTGTCCCGAGGTTAGCATCATACGCCGCCGCAGTGTGTCAAAAGGGTATGCACAGACACCAGATACAGTTGTGATGCTCCAACCTAACAAGAAACTAGCTAAAAATTTCCCCTGCAGAAAATAAATTAAAAGACTCACATTCTAATGCAAGGGCATAAATGAACAGAACAGTGCTTTAATCTGAATTCATTAGAGTGTTATAACATCAAATGATATATCGGTTAAAAGTTTATGGCAAAAAAAAAACCAGTAACTTATTTTTCCAAAATAGTGTTCTCTAACTTCTCACGGGTCTTACTCTTGAAGATGTATGTTCAAACTAAATGTAAGGGCTCAACCATCAACATAAGAAGCATAATTTAGAATAACTCTAATATTGGCCAGCATACCAAACATGAAACAGACAACTGGTCCGGTGGTAATACAAAACAAAATCAGTTAAAAACATCAATTATTAACCACGTATTTCCCCATTGGCGGTGTGAATTTTAGATCTCTATTATAATTGAAATTTGCAAGTCTAAAATCCTTACCTCAAAAGGCCCAACTAAAACAATAGGCTTCATGGTGTCATAGATCCCAAAGTACATCCCTCGATACAAGGTGATTCCCAATATTGAAACCCCAAATCCTCTGTACAAGCCAGCAATTCCGTCACTTGATAATGTTTTGCGATATACATCAATTAGTCCTGTAAACTGACGCTGTCCAGTAACACGGCACTCTACTGCATCAGTGGCCAATCTTGTACGTGCAAAGTCTAAATGATACAAAAGCATTGAAGTAGTAGCTCCAGCGGCACTGCCTGAAGCCACATTCCCAGCAAACCACTTAATGTACCCGTCTTTCTCTTTGGAATATCCAAAGATGCTTTTGAAGTAACCTTTGAATGCAAAATTGAAAGCCTATAGACCAATTAACTGTTTGCTCAAACATTATTTTCTGATTGGAATACAAAGCAGTAAAAACAAACCAAGGTTTCCCTTCCAAATGTAAGGGATATTCTTTTTACAACTTCCAATCCCCGCTGGCTATTAATATAACAATGAACAAAGTGGACATGATCATGCAATTTCAAGGGGGAGTGATTTTGGATAAGAAATTGAGATGAGTCAGGACCCTGAGGTAACCTGTGTTTTCAATTTAATTGATAATTATTTGAAGAGGAAAAAAACACAGGATAGAAGGGAAGATAATTAGCCTTCGCTCTTACTTCAATATCAAGGTCCCTAGAAGACCAAGAATACAAAATGCAGGAACACAAGAATATACTGTACTATTTGTGAAAATTTGGTGAGAAGCACAAGAAATCCCTGATATATTAACAGGTAAACCACTACATATCACTCAGCATCAGTACTGCTGTAAATCACGAATTAAAGAAAATAACAATTTGTTCAAATTAAGTATAGCTACGGTGATATAGTCTATAGCCTCTATTGCAGGGAACAATAGTGAATCATGCCATAGCCAGTATTTAACAATCAAAATTGCATTATAATTGATTTTATGATAGTGTGGTGAAATGAATAAGTAACTAACCTGTGTGGGGAAATATCTAATAACATTGGCCTGGTGACCTCTCCAAAAGGCAATGAGACCCTCTTCCATGAAAACCCTCTTAAAGCTATTAGAGAGACCAAGGTATGGTGTTTTGAGGTGTCCTCTTTTAATCATTTCACTTTGGTTTTGTAATAAAAGCTTCACTCTCTCAATTGGTGCCACTGCACTCTTTGATATGATTGCTGCTACGCCACCCATTACAAAATCCTTTGAAAATCTATCATATTGCGTTGATTTTACCATTTTATTTTTCTCTACTCACTAATCCTACATATACATATAATAAAAACATGAGACGGTAAGATATTCTGTAATTATTGTGTGGAGAATGAATGGAAGGGTTTGCACCTGAAGATAATGGAATTAGTTGGATTGCATATAGAGAGAAGGGAATGCCGAATACGATATATATTTTGATTAGTAATTGACAAAGGGGGAATTTCTTAAAATTGCGAACACGATTGATCCATTTATTTATTTATTTATTTATTTATTTTTTGTGTGGGGAAGGCTGCGTCACTCGTCAATGTGATTTATTTATTTTTGTTTGGGAGCTGATACGAATCTTACGTTTCGCAGACAAATATTTGCAATTAATTAGCAACAAACTGCGTCCATAGC
Organism: Cicer judaicum; assembly: GCA_037974835.1. Taxonomy (NCBI): domain Eukaryota; kingdom Viridiplantae; phylum Streptophyta; class Magnoliopsida; order Fabales; family Fabaceae; genus Cicer; species Cicer judaicum. The sequence continues at coordinate 255,834 of JBBPBS010000633.1, read as the reverse complement.
GGTCAGGAGATACAATCCAGCTCCCTTGCTTTTCTTTTAAGTGTTGTGGAAAATGGAAATAGGTCACACCAAAAGATAGAGGCTAATACCCTTTGGTTAAAATAGGTCGGACTTTTTTTATATATATAAGTTAGACTATAGTTTTTATTTTTAAGTTTATTTTATTAAAATTACTAGGTTAAGATTAACTAAAAAAATTGATTGAATTGCACTTTTAATTTCCTGTTTTAACTTAATTATAAAATAGTTCTCTCATTTTATTTTTATTTAATTTTGATTTTTAAATAAAATTTTAATTCAAAATTTAATAAAGTAATATTTTTTAATAATATGTCAAAAAACCCATATGATGTGAAAATTTTGATATGAATTAATTACTTTTTATTATTATTCTAAATTGGTAAAAATACATTTTCTATTTTATTTAATCATTTTATTTAATTTCTTATTTTACTACACATGTGCTAATTTAGAAACTCTAATCCTAATTTCAATAAGAAAGGTGATTTATCCGTGAACGTAATTAAATTTATGACCATAAATCATAATTTAGTCAAAAGTACACAAACATTTTCAATAAGAAATGGTTAATGACATAAATTGAAAGATTGAAATATGGATTGATAGTAAACAGTTTAAAATATAGCAGATTTCCCTCTTCACACGCATAATTTTTTGTGTTTATTTTCAAAGTGATATTGGATCGATGCAATCCACTGATTGTATAATATTCCTGTTTATAATCTTGTCTTCTTGAGTTCTCAAGGGATTAGGGAGTATAATAAGAAAATTTTTCATTTAGTTATTTTGTTTTTATAATAAAATGATGTAATATAATAGAAATTGCGTGTTTACAAATTTGAAATAATAATAAAATGAAATTAATCAACATAAAATATTTCATATAATCTATATTTTTTTACAGGTCATTAAAAAGTAACACTTCATCAAATTTTGGATGAAAATTTTATTTGAATACTAAAACTGATGAGAAATAAAATAGAGGGACCATTTTCGTACTTAAATTAAAATTAAAAGATCAAAATTGCAATCAAATAATATTTTTTTTATATTTATCATGTCCACATATTTAGCTAAAAAATCAAGCTAACAAACAAGTTCAGTGTCCTAATATTTTTAAAAAAATAAAAATAAGCTAAAAGTAATATTTTTTTTAAATATTAAAATTTAAAGTTATAAATTGATTCTAAGATAAAAAATTTATTTTTAGTATCTTAACAAATGACTTTAAGACACTTGTTAACATTATTCTTATTAAATATAAATAAACGCTTTATTGATAATATTATTATAATATTAAGTTTATTTTTTGTCAAATCATAAATTTTTAATATTTTTCGTCATTTAAACATGTTTATCTAGTCGTTATTAAACATATTAAAAAATATTATAGTAAATCTTTTATATTATTTTTCTTGTTTGTCTTTTAAAATATTTATAAAGTTATCTTTTATTTATTTTTTCTTGTTTAAATCATTTATCTTTTAATATGTTTATAAAATTATCATTTAAAAATATTGACGAATCATTAAAAATATTGATCGAGAAGTTCATAGTATTCTCGTTAATAATTTGTTTTTAATGTTGATGAATGATAAAGGTGACGAGGGAAAAAATGATCAATGTTGATATATTTTTTATGAATTTGAAAAACATTAACAATTAATTTTAAATTTTTTTATTAAAAAAATATTAAATAATAATCTCACCAGAATTATATTTTCTATGTTTTTAATGACACA
>JBBPBS010000633.1:237448-254025 GCA_037974835.1 Cicer judaicum | reverse complement strand
ATTCATTTATAATTTTCTGTGTTAATATTAAAAACAAAACTTCAAATGAAAAATTAGTTTATTTTAAAATAATTTGAAGTATTTACAAAACTTTTTTTGTATAATAAAATTTTAACAAATAATTAAAATGAAAAGCTATTTTATGAAATTTTTCATAAAAATCACTTTTGACATATATTTATTAAAAAAATATGATTTTTATGATATTATAATCTTTAATAATAAATATTTAAATATTTAAATGATTAAATATTAAAATTATTCTTTTAAATTAATAATAAATGAATCTAAAATATATATATACTCTGTTAAAATAATTTTTTTAAAAATATAAAATAAAAATCACATCTTTAAAATTTTAAACCAACATTCTTTTATCTATAATATGTTTTTTAAGGGTGGACGGTGGACTTTGGTCACATAGTAAGATTCTGTTTTGGAAAAAGCTTTTTTTTAGGAATATTTTGGAAAAAGTTGACAAATATAAGGAAGGTAAATACAGTATTTAATTCTGTAAATATGAGTAAACTCGTTATTTTGTTATTTTTTGTTTCATTTTTTTTTTAAATATTTAAAAAAATCCAATAGACGTAGTGAAGCCGGTAATAAAAATATAAATGTGATAATATGTATTTATTTATATATATAAGGTTTGTAGAAGGGGATAGAGTGTAGAATAGATAGATTATAGATAGAAGATAGAGAGAAAGAGAAGAAGTTGAGGCGGCGGGTGTGGAGAGGATTGAGGAGTGTTGTTATTATTCATTAGTTTATTTATTTATTTATATTCATTCACAATTAAGTTTGTTTGAGTGAATGAAATGAAGTCAATGGCGTCTCAATCCAGCAACATATGGGTATTGTTGGGTCTCGGTTTGGCCGGAATATATGTTTTAACCAGAAAGCTTAAACAAACTGTCAAACTTGATTTCGGTGCTTTCATTCAAAAGCTTCAGTTGCTTCCTCCTCCACCACCTGCTCCTCCTAAAGCTCCTCACCCACTCACCGCCCTCACTTTTGCCATTTCCGACCTGTATTTATTATTTTCATTGATAATAATTTCTAACCTAATTAATAATTGTGTTGCTGTGAATTCTTCTGATATTCATTTGAATTTCTATTAACAGATTTGACATAGAGGGACACGTGTCGTCGTTTGGACATCCAGAGTGGGCAAGGACTCACGAAGCTGCTTCTTCTACATCTCCTTCAGTTTCTACTCTTGTTAAAGCCGGTGCAACATGCCTTGGTACTACCGTTCTTGACGAATTCGCTTACGGGTATTTTTCTCTTCAAACCCTACTTACCTAGGGTTTATCGCTTTGCTTCCTTTCCGAATTTTTATCATCATCATCATCATATAACAATAATAATTGGCTGTCATTCCCTTTTTTCAGTATCAGTGGCGAAAATAAGCATTTCGGAGCGCCTACCAATCCCGCTGTCCCTGCTCGAGTATCGGGTGGTTCCTCTAGTGGTGCTGCTGTCTCTGTTGCCGCCAATTTCGTTGATTTTTCATTGGGTCAGTTTCTTCGTATCTTTTCAATACTCCTTTGTTGTTTTTCATTTCTGCATCTCAAGATTATTACCAGTCAATTATGGTTTCCGTTGGTTTCTACCCATCTTCCAAAGAATTACCTATTACTTGTTTGTTTATTGGCTGCAACCTTCATTTCATAGTTTTACAATGGAATTCAACTAAACTTTGGGTGATACTGAAAAATATCTATCAGTTTGAATTTACTAACACACTGACTTTGACTAGTGAGCTGACTCTTTTCTGGTTTTCTTATTTGCGCACGCCTCTGTTTCTCAATATGTTCTTTGGTCTCAATTTTCTGTTTAACCATCTCAAGTCCATCACACAAAATGATAGGAAGACATCATATGTCAACTATGACCCCCAAAAAGGGTGAAAGGATTTTGGAATGTGATAAGTACTGAATCAGATTGGGGAACAAAAAGAATGTATTGTTATTGAATGAACAACAAGAACTCATAAACTTCTGGATTTTCAAGAAATCCAGACTTCCCAATTGTCTAAAAGGGCCAAAGTCTATTCAAATTACAAGATAAAGTTCCCCTCTTATTCATTGGCAATGTACCTGGTTTATTCAGTCTAATCATACCAGTTTAACAAGGGTGAAGAACCAAGCCACTTAAATACTCAACCAAGATTCCCATACTACTTGATGTTGTACTTGGGCACCCTATAATACCCAAGTTCCAATCCTATAATTAGAGATAAAGAGACACCAAGGAAAACTCTAAATTGAACCATTAAGAGAAATTTGGTTTAAATGACCTTTCATTAGATATGATTCTTGATGAGACATTATGATCAATCTGTTCAGTTGGCCCTACCTTGTTGGAAAAGACTTTTCTTGTCATTGGTTGTTTAACTCAAATATTTAGAATGTATTTAAAAAATCCAAGCATTTAAATGTTTTTAATGGATTGGTCTTGGGAAATTATCTTACCCCCCTTTTCAAAAGCTGTCTTGGGTGCTGCTAATTTTTTTTATTTCTTCAGAATAAGGTATTCAAAACATGCAATTAATTGTTTTATTACAAACTTAAAATGATTTTTCTGGCTTTTACATGTTGTGTGGTCAAATATATTAATTATTACTTTGAATTTGTTGTTTTACTTTACTTTTATGCACATTCTTGTTGCCTCATAACATGTATATATGTAATATATACGTTTGTGTATATATTTATAATTTTCTGGTTCAATGTCACTATATGCTGACATGTGAATATGTGTCTGATACAATTGCATCATTGTATATTACAGGCGTCGATACTTCTGGAGGGGTGAGAGTACCTGCTGGATTCTGTGGGATTCTTGGATTTCGACCTTCACATGGAGCTGTTTCTCACGTGGGAATCATACCTGTTTCAACAAGTTTGGACACTGTTGGTAAGACTGATCCAATTATATATTCTGTTTTGTTTATGGGCTTGTGTGTTTAAGTGGCTGTTTTATTTATTTATTTTGAATGATTAGTAATATGTTTACCATATGCTGCAGTTTTGAAACTTATTTTACCTCCAAAATTCTTTTCAGGTTGGTTTGCAAAGGATCCGGATGTATTGCGCCGAGTTGGGCATATACTTTTGCAAGCACCATTTGTAATGCAGCGCAGTCCTCGACAAATAATTATAGCCGATGACTGTTTTCAACACATAAATGTTCCTCTTGACAGGAGTTCTCAAGTGGTGATCAAAGCCACTGAGAAGCTTTTCGGAAGTATGTTCTTTTGTTGTGTACTTCTTTGCAGTTTAATATAATCCCTAATATTTTGGTTATCGTTGAAATCTCTTGTCTCAGTTTGTGTGCTGGTGTGTGTTTTTCGAATAAGTTGTGCTTGTTCTTGGAATTGCATTCTGTTAACTTTTGTTCGATATCAATTATTTTCAGAGCAAGTATTGAAGCATATAAATCTTGAGGATTATATAAGTTCTAAAGTTCCCAGCTTGAAGGCATATAGCCAGAAATCAAATGGTCAACTGAAATCTTCTTCGTTAAAATTACTTGCCAGTATTATGCAACTTCTACAAAGGTTAGTCGGAAATATCATTATAATTTGCAATTCTTATGGTAAACTTTGAAAGAAAGCAGTGTTTTTTTCAACTTGTCATTTGATAAAGTTGTTTAACATTCAGCAGTTTTGCTTTGTTTTTGATGTAATTGCATTTAATTATGTCATAACTTCTACTTTCAATTTGTATTCCTCATTTTGGGTTTCCTTGATTTATATTTGCTGGGTATTTTGCAATGTTTCAAAAACCAGACCGGACTGGCCAGTTGAACTGGGAACCAGTGTCTGATATGGTTCGGTTCGTCCATATGAACCTTGAAAACCGGAATAAAATCATTTGAACCAGTGAAAACCGGAATAAAATCATTTGAACCAGTGAAAACCGGACATCACTGGTTTGAACTGGAGCCAGTTTCAGAACTGGTCCAAAAAATGTTGATTAAAGATGACTTTTTTTCCTTCTTTCTTTTCTCACTGCAGATCTCGAAGTCATATAAATGTGTAGATTGATAAGTAAGAGATGAGACACATGAAAACATGAATATTTCACTCATTAAAAACTGAGACAAAGGAATAAATAACATAGATAGCAAAGATTGAGTATGAAAAAATTGGAACATGAAAAAATTAGTGTATAAAACATAGGTTGTTGATTGTTAGAGATGAGATTGTGTGGCGCATAGAAGAATAAGGGAAGGAGGAGATGCTTTAAGGTCCATTATCATTTCTTTGAAAATAACTATTTATTCTTTGGTTCATTATCAATTCTTTTAAAACAATTTAAAACATTCCTGTCTTTTTTCCTTTTGAACTTATTTTTGTCTATTTGTTTTTGAATTTTATGAGTTTCATTTTATAAATTATGTTTTGTATTATTATAATTCGGTTCAACTGATTAAACCATGACCCATAGGTCTTGCCCGGTTCGATCTCTGGTCGGATTTTTAAAACATTGATATTTCAATTGTCTGCCGAAGCCTTGATATTAATCTGATTTTTTTTTGCCACTATTTGTGCAGACATGAATTTGGACAAATGCATGATGAGTGGATGAGCATAGTAAAACCCGAACTTCATCCAGCTGTTTCAGCACAATTGCAAGAAAATTTGGAGGTTTCTGATGTAGAGATTGAAAACTCTAAATCTGTTAGAAGTGAGTTGCGTGTTGCTGTAAATTCACTTCTGAAGGTAATCATTTTACTCTGCTCTCAATTTTTCTTAATTCATTTTGATCTAAAGTCAATCTTCATGCTGCCTCATTCCAATTTTACCTACATTTTTAAAGCATTTTTTTTTACCAGTGGTTTATCATTCCTTCTTTCTTAAAAAAACTGATGACTACATTCATGGATAACGAAAGTGCATAGTGGGAGGATTTTAATGTGATTGTTCAAGAGTTAAAAGCTGTGCTGAATTTTAACAAACTTCAGTGAATGGAACATTGTTCATTGTTGTTGTATGGAGTACCAATAATTTTTGTTTCCTTGTTTCTTTATTAAATTAACTAAAAATATATTCACAGACAAGCAAATTATGTTGTGGGAGAATTTTAGTTCATGATTGTTAAAAACTTGTGCTGACATTAGTATTGAATGGGAAGAAGAATTTCTAAATATAAGTTACTGAAAATATACTGCACAAATTGCATGCAGATAACTATGGTTGAATATACTAATTTATATGAAGTTTAATACTTTTTAATATTTCTTAATATATATTCTGATAAAGGAAATATAATTGTTCTGAGTTTAATACATTTTAATGCTCTTAAGGACGAAGGAATTCTGGTGATCCCTACTGTAGCTGATCCTCCTCCAAAATTAGGTGGAAAGGAGTTCCTATCTCAAGATTATCAGAGCCGTGCATTGAGCCTGCTAAGTATTGCTAGCATATCAGGTTGCTGTCAGGTAGCGATTTCTCACCCTCATGAAACTTGCTTAATGTTATCCATTTTTTTTTACTGTTTATATGTATCTTCAGAATTTTTTAACTCACAAAAACTTGTTTCCTCAATCAATATCATTGCACTCTTTGCTTGATTTTCATCAGTGGGCAAATTCTTCAGAAATTGTGGTTGCAATGCATCTTTTATTCATATTCTCTTAATTAATCCTTTCAGGTCACAATACCATTGGGATTTTATGACAAGTATCCCATTTCAGTGTCTTTGATAGCCCGGCATGGTGGTGACCGCTTTTTGCTGGACACACTAAAGACTATGTATACAGTTCTCCAAGAGCAGGCTGATATTGCTGCCACAAGTAAATCATCAAAAAATGTTGTCAGCAAGGAACAATCTGCTGAGATTGCCAAAGAGAAGGTATTGCTGTAAATACATCAGATAAATGCTGCAGTTAAGGTTCTGTTACAACGTTCATTTTGTATAAGCATATACCTAAACGGCAAGTGTCTATTATCTCTCTTTTGTCTGCCCACCATTCATATATAGACATTTACTTTCGAAATAGCTTATAAATTCTGTCCACGGTGTGCTTTTAACTTTTTCTTGGAGAAACCATATATCTGGGTTATCATTACATTTTGTGACATTCATAAGCTTCTCCATTTCAAATGCAGCGTTGATTTTTTTGGTGTTATAAATTATAATTTATCCTTGAGTTAACTATCTTACTCATTATTTGTACGGTTCATCATTCAATGATTCAGGGAAATCAAGCCTACAAAGATAAGCAGTGGCAGAAAGCCATTGGTTTTTATACCGAAGCTATTAAACTCTGTGGTGATAACGCAACATACTACAGTAACAGGGCTCAAGCGTATCTAGAACTTGGCAGGTGTGTTTCATTTTTTTGCTATTTTTATTAGAGTTTCCTGCCAACTAATGGATGTGTTCTCTGTTAATCCAGTTATCTCCAAGCTGAGGCAGATTGTACAAAAGCAATAAGTCTCGACAAAAAGGTGACCTTTATCTTCAAAGAACTTTCTCTTGGAGGTTTATTGCATTGTATTGATTGATGATTTTGTCATTTTAGATATGACAAGCTAGCTTGTCATCATTCCAAATATATATGTCTGACTTTGTAATAATTGAATTACCATTCAATTGTGAAAAATAAGTACATTGAGTTGTAAATCAGATCTAACAGTTTTCGTCCTTAGATTAATTAAATTTCTATATTCCAATTGTGAAGAATATTAAAATAAGAAGAAAATGAGAAAGAAATAGATTCATGGGTATGCATAGAAATGCAAGGAAAAGATATTCCCTGGTATTGTTCAATTTGTACACTTCTTACGAAGTTTCATAGAATAGTTCACATACCTGATTATTGTATGTTTTCTTGAATGAGATAACAATAAGCATTTTTCAGTGACATCTTCTCATTATTCTTGTTTTAACCAGAATGTGAAAGCCTACTTTCGTAGAGGCACAGCTAGAGAGATGCTTGGCTACTACAAAGAAGCAATTGATGGTAAGATCTTTCACTGTCAAATTTGTTCACATATTTTCATTTTTTGGAGAAAATTGAAGTTCTCCTTCCTTTTTGTTAATAGTTAGTCTGTTTCTAAAATGATTTAAAATATAAAATTTAACTTGACTCTCACTTATTAAGTTTAATTTGATCCACTGCCGATGTTTAGCTGATTTTTGTTTTTGGCTCTAGTATTTCTTCTTTTAACTTGTCATTTGTTATGGGAACTTAGAAAATTATGTCTTGCTGGTAATTGTGATGTTCAAAAGTTGGAATAATTTGTGATGAAATTTGATGTTTATTGGCACAAATTAGACAACTGCATGTTAATGGGGTTTATATTCTTTTATCCTCATCACTGTTCTCATTTACATTTGAAGATTTTAGAATTTCAAATGTATACACTAATTAAAGATTTGGCATACAGATTTTAAATATGCCCTTGTACTTGAGCCAACCAACAAAAGGGCTGCTTCAGCTGCTGAAAGGTTGAGGAAGTTATTTCTGTAGGCACATAATTGGGAATACAAGTTTTGAGAGCTGAATAATTGGCCTTTGTTGGGGGACACAAGCTGATGCATGGTGCTGGTATTCATGCCTTGAGATGATTGATGAGTTTCTTGTTACAATTATCATACAGGAGGAATCTGATTTGTGGTTTCTGCAAAGATATGATATTGATTCTTTTGTCATTCGGGGCTCGGTAATTTATACCTGGAAACCAGAATGTATCCCAATTTTGCTTGAGGTAAATATTTATTAGGATTGTAATGTCAGAGTGAGGTGAATGCTCTTTGACAATATAGCTCAGGATTCAGCTTTGCATTTTATTGTACTTCACGGGATTTTAATCTTTGCTCAAGTACGTTCATTTGTTAGTGCTTTTAGTTATTAGTTATATGTTACCGACTTTAAGAGACACTTTGTACGCATAATTTGTTTAATGGTACTTTGTAGTAGGAAAAAGGCATAACCACAACCGCATGCCAATAGTAAGTTATGTTAACGGCTAGAAATATTCTTCTTTCTTGTTGAATTTTAGCGTGGGAACTTCGCAAGTTTCACAAATATTAAAATTCTTGATTTTTATCTACTACATTCTGTAATTATTCAAATTAAAAAACATTCTGTAACAATAACTAATAACTGGGATTCCTATCCTTTACACTATCCCCATCAACAGACTCGGACAGTCCGATTTGACTAGAAGGTCTGAGGGCGAATAAAAGATGGGAATATTTTATTTCATATTTTTCTACTAAAATAATAAACTTTTAATATCTTTTTTAAATACTAATATTTTTAAACGTTATTTTTTAAATAAAAAGTATAAACAGAAGGTCGTCCAACTTAAGAGTAGTTTTGGATGGGGTAATAAAAAAATTTAGGAATCATAAGTAATTTAATATTTCAATTAAATTCATTTCATTTCTATATTGTGTTGTTTAGATAAATGAATTGTACTTCTAAATTGAGCAATTTTTATAAATTTCAAAACTATTGGAGCAAAAATGAAAACTAAATTTATGTCAAAATTAAAATTTAAAAAAAATTAAAAAAACAATTTTTTTAATTTTATGGGTTACTTTATAAAATTTAAACAAATTTAGGGGTTAATTTGCAAAAAAAAGAAAGACTAATTTACATATTTTAGAATATAATGGTCAAAATTATAAAATTGAAAAAATAATAGGGACCATCATTCATATTTTTTAAAGTAAAGAAGGATTTTGAATTTTTTAGATTTTAGAAAAGAGAGAGAAATGATATTATTGTTAAAGGACATATATGCTCTTAAACTAATTTGTTTTCTTATTCTAATTTAATAATTTTAAGTTGCAAATAATTTATTTTAAAATTAATTAATATTTCATTTGGTCTCCCAACTTACCCAAGTTGTTTGGGTTAGTTTTTTTAAATTGAGTCCTACATAGCCATGACCGCACAGCACACTGTCACCGATCACCACTCAACACCCACAAAACCATTGACGTTTTATCTGATAAAAGAAGCAATACAAGGTATGCAATGGTAGAGTGTTGTTTATTAAAATAAATATGGTAGAATGTGTTGGGCAAAAAGAGAAACAAGGGTAAAGATGGAAATTGCAAAGAAACAAAAAGTTGGTGGGTTCCACGAACTTTTGGTCTCTCATCTGCTTTTCTTCGCCCAAACAGGAGAGTGACTAATTTCTTTCATACTTCTAAACTGGGCAAGTTCTCCTATATTTTAACTCTCAAGTTCATAGGCGTAAAACTGGGCCGAATGTTAAGCCCAAATCCTCGTTGCACTAAACAGAAACAAATAGGGCTTTAAACGGGTTAAGCCCAAACTTGCAGCTGCTGCTGAAGAGAAGAGAAGAGAAGATGGTGCTTCAGGCCGAACCTGCTAAGCTAAGGTGGGGAGAATTGGAGGAAGACGATGGTGAGGATCTTGATTTTCTGTTACCTCCAATTCAGGTGATAGGGCCTGACCATAATGGAATCAAGACCGTTATTCATTACAAATTCGATGATAATGGTAACAAGGTTAAGATCACAACTATCACTCGTACTCGCAAACTCGCCAACGCGCATCTCACCAAACGCGCCGTAGAGCGTCGTTCGTGGCCTAAATTCGGCGACGCTGTCCAGGAAGATGTTGGTAGCCGCCTCACTATGGTTTCCACTGAAGAGATCCTTCTCGAACGGCCTAAACCTCTTGGTCTCTATCTCTCTCTTTTTCTCTTGCTTTCTTTATCTATATTTTTATTATTCTGTCATGCTATCTCAACCCCTCAAATTTGTAGGTGTTACAATTACTAGACTATTTTCAATATTATGCAAATGCACCGAATTCCATGTGTACCTATTCATGATTAAAGTCGTTAAATTAAACAGTTTAGGAGTTAATTCTTAACCAAAGGATGATTGGATTGGATTGGATTGGACTTATCAATTAATAGAAATATTGAATTGGTCTACTTTGCATTTCGATTTGCTTTTGTGATGCTATCATATGAATTACTGGATTTTTCACTTGTAGATGACGTTAAAAGTGTTAATGAAGTTAGTTTAGGTTTCTTAATTAATTTCCCTTTCAACCTAGTCTATTGCAGAATTAGTCTATCAATATCATGATATGTAACGGTAACTCTGTATATGCAATTATTAACAGGTTCTAAAAATGAAGATCCAAAAGCTGTTGACCCATTGTCACAATTCCAAAAAGGTGCTGTTCTTATGGTATGCAGGACTTGTGGGAAGAAGGGTGACCATTGGACTTCAAGGTGTCCATACAAGGATCTCACACAGCCATCGGAGGGGTTTGTTGATAAACCTGCTGCAACGGATGCAGCTGTGGCTCCAGCCGGTTCGACCAAGGGTGTATATGTACCTCCCGGCCAGAGAGCTGGTGCAGAGAGGACTTCTGGGTCAGACATGAGGCGGAGAAATGATGAGAATTCTGTTCGGGTAACCAACCTCTCGGAGGACACAAGGGAGCCTGATTTACTTGAGCTGTTCCGACCTTTTGGTACTGTGAGCCGGGTCTATGTTGCTATTGATCAAAAGACTGGCATGAGTAGGGGCTTTGGCTTCGTCAACTTTGTCGGCAGGGAAGATGCTCAGAGGGCTATTAACAAACTCAATGGATATGGCTACGATAATCTCATCCTGAGAGTCGAATGGGCCACCCCAAGAACAGCCTCCTAAGTATTGGGGGCTATTGAGTTCTGCCCCCCTTTTCCTTTTGAAGGTCTATCTGTTTTTGTAATCTTAGTTCTGGACCATCTGTTTTCTTTTATCTGATTTATTCTTTAAAAGTAAATGTCCACTCAAGATCACTTGTTGGTAATTGATGATAATCAGTTTTATGAGTACTGTTTACAGGTTGGCATTCTTCTCTTTTTATACTTACACAGAAGAATATGAGAAAATGGTTTTGATATTACTTTTCCCCCTACTGATTAACTCTATCTGTGTTTCAGTGAAAACAAAACAGTTACTTGTTTTCATTGCTGACGTAGTTGTTATTTACTTGGTATGTTTATTTAATGGGATGTTGTGATGTTTCGTGTTTCTTTGTCTGTGAGATGTGAAATTTGAATCCATATCCAGGTATAGCACAGGACCTACTTGGTTGGTTTGTTGCTGTTCCAACATTTATTTTTCCGGGAGTGCCTATTGTTACCCGGAAAGACCAACTCTTCACAGTAGTTCCTACTTGACATTTGATTGTCATCGTTTTGTTCATTCATTTCCTTTATTAGATATATTAAAGGTTCATCCAACTTGTGAGCGAGGTTGTATTCCTCATTTTATCTACCTAAAATACTGCTGCTGGGCTTAAACTTTTGTTGATTTCTTCTATGAATCCCATTTCAGTCTACATCGTTTGTATATTTGGTTTTTTTATTGGTTGTAGGCATGGTTTTGGTGGTTAATTTGGAAAGCAGGGCGGGGCAGCCGCCCCTAAAAATGGGACTGCAGGATAGTGTTTAAGGAGATTACTACTGTTTGATCATTTTTTAGACAAATGACAAATATTACTTTAAAATTCAAACATACATTTAAATACTCACAAAAATCAAGGACACAAAGAAGGTTAAGTCTGTCCAACATTTAAGTAAAAAAATATTAAAGGAAGAGAAGGAAAAATAGTGGTACTTTGGCAACATAAAAAACAAGAGATTTTAGTTAAGGACAGGCAAGAAGAAAAACAATTAAGATGAAGAAAAAAAGAAAGACGAATGAAGGAAACTGGAAACAACAGAGAGGAGGAAACAAGAACATGGTGGGGGGGACAATGTGCGCAATGGATGCTAGCTAAAAAGGGAAGCTCGCGAAAAGGAAAATAGGACACTTCTATGTGTTCGCAGAGAACATGTGGAAGAGAAGAATGCAAGGCTCACGAGAGAAAAAAAATCTAAAACACCACTTGTTGAATTTTAAGGACAATTTGGGGTTTTCAAGAAGCATGACTAAAGCGTTCTGCCATGTAGGGCTGTGCAACAAAACTGATTTTGAAACCAAAATCCATAACCGGATATGAAATCATTTTTAATTGATTTTGAAACCAAAATCCATAACTGGATATGAAACCATTTTTAAGGACCGGTTAAAATAATATGGATATAAACCAATTTATTTAAAATCGGTTGGATAACCAACCACATTTTATTTTTGGATTTGGATTTAAACCGGATTTTATCCACCCAACTCCAAAATTCCAATCTCATTCCCAGAACCCTAAACCCCCAAAACTCTCAAAAGCAATTTCCGGTTGCGTTTTTCGACGGCGTTTTTCGGCCGCGTTTTCCGGCAATCTTTCTCGGCAACCTGAGATATCTTGTGCTACGAGTCACCATCTTCGTGCGAACTTCAATTTCTTCCATAATGCTTTACAGAGGGTAACCCTATTTTATTCTTTTAACTTTCTCTTTCTGATTCCCCTAATCAAGATTGGGGTTTTTTTTTTCTTTCAATTTCGCTTTCGATGCAAAACCTTCTGGTTTTTAATTCATAATCTCATCTAGTAACTCCTTTTTCTTTTCTTCCTTTTTTCTTTATGTTTTTGTATAGTTTATTTTTCAAAATTAGAACTGCTTACCTACCTGTTTTTGTATACATGGATGCTTATGGAAGAGTTTGTTAGTGTTTTGATTATGCCAATAGATTAAGGAGAAGTGTTCTTGTTGATATTATTAGTGTTGCTACTGTTTAATCCCTTTTCTTTTGTTGTTGTTTTGGTTAGTATATAATTATGTAATGTGTATGATAGAGTGTGAAATTGAAGTGGAGTTGTTTCAAGTGAATTTGGAGAGATACCTAAATGCCTGTTTCATCTATTGAATTCTAAATTCACATTTAACAACTTACAACTACAACAAGAGTGTTATAAAAAATATTAACCTTTTCAATCTGTGACCAAGTTCTAAAGGGAATAGTTGATTCACTTGTACCAGTTGAGGAGCCACCTTTGATTAATGAGAATGGTGAAGAGAATGTTAATATGCCTCATAATTCTACTCAGACTAAAGAGTATTACTCTGATTCTTCAACCAGAAGAAGGAAAAACCTTGATAGGTCTAGTTCTATTAGGAAAACTGCTGCTTCTGTTGTTGCTGAAATGGATATTTAAAAATAACCAAATTTTAGTTTGTTGTCTTTGTTTTGCAATAACAATGTCTTGGTTTGTACAATTATCTGGTTTCTTGAAATTCTGCATATAATGTTAGTTAAGCTGGTGTTGTTTGGGCTTAGTATGACGTAGATGCCGTTTGTTTTAGATTTTGCAATATAATGTTTAGCAATTTATGTCTTACCACACATTTTTTTTGTCTTGTGCTATAGGCTATAACTTCATCAGGTACAAAGAAAGGTGAATTGTTTCTGGCTGATGTTAATACCCAGTTGAAGAACAAAAACATCACCACTAATATCAAAGTTGATACAGAATCTAACGTGAGTTTTTCATTCCTGATATGATATTTATTATTCTTTGCTGTTGGCAGCAATTGAGATATATATCTGTTTCTACTTTGCATGTCTCTAACAGAAGTATCAAACCAATTATTTTTTAATTTTACCACTCTTGGAAGGTGTCTCCAAAAAATCTAAAACACCACCTGTTGAATTTTAAGGACAATTTGGGGTTTTCAAGAAGCATGACTAAAGCGTTCTGCCATCGCCATGTGTGATCCCTTATGTGGCAGCCGCACCCTTAATCGCACCACCCCTCCTTCATTGTCACGACCAGTGGTCGCTTTGACGCGATTACTGCACCATCTGCTGCTACTAACAACTTAGTGAACGATTTGTACGTCCAATTAAAACTATTTTGCAATCTTATTTGATTACATTATATTTTATTTCTTTGGTCCAGATAATTTGTAGTTTTTGCCCTAGCTTTGAGGAGTTTATACATTAAAATCTCAATTTCTTGTGTGCTTGATTTGTTTAGGTGTGAATATCACTTGAGTGCGACGACTGACTATTCCTGAATATGTAAGTGAAGCAAAAATAATAAAGGATAAAATATTAAATTGAACAAATTATCAACATTATTATAATTCTAAATGCTTTGTTTAAGAGTTTTACATACTGGTATTTTAAACATTTCCATTTTATAAAACCAGACATGGAATTGAACTCCATTTTCAAACATGAAAGATGATAATTGAAATTGAAATGTCTAATTACGATTCCAAAATTAAATTCAAAATCTGTTTCCATACACCGAACTTACCTGAAAGTATTCTGTGGAGATATTTACAAAATACGTGTACACCTTTAAACTGCTAAAAGTTGCACCACCTAAAGTACGTGTAAACTAAGTATATCTGCATCATCTAATACTTTGTTTTGACAAATAAAGATTATCATCTCAGTCAAATGCCAAAAGCTCATCCAGCTGTTCCTCTGTCCAATGCGGAATTGAACTTTTGGGATTCACGATCTCCTTTTGTGTTTCCAAGTGATTTTTCCTTCCGGTTTCCTGACTAACAGATATATGTGCTGAGTTTGTTGAGGAACTATTGGCTTGAGCAATCCTCACCAGATTGTCTTCTTCTCCCAATCCAGGATGGTTTTGTTGGTTTTCCATCTCAATTTCAAGCTCGGCATCACAAGTGACTTCGAAATGTCCAGCATCATCCTGTCTCAGTGATAAGTTTTCTTTATTTGAAACCGTTCTTTGGTTTCGCTCATCTCCAATATTAGAGTGACAGCTACTTGAAACCAAAATTTCATCCCTTCGTTTACTATTATCTGCTAATTCTCTATTCCTCGAATCTACTCCAAGATTATTCAGGATGCCTTCAGTTCTTTCACGTGGCAGAGGGAATGCACTGTTCAGTGGCATCCACGGCTTTTCATGTGTTTCTGTTGCAAAGAATGCCGACAAACTTAGGAATTAGTATTTTGAATGAATGGGACAATTTTTATCCTTCTAGTGAATGCAAGGAGATCTATCAAAAGGAACATGAGCCATATAAGTGCATTTTAACTATATACCTGCCCTGCTAGTAGGTGTAGTTAGTTTGACCGATATTTGTTCTGATGGAGGCCCACTGTCCTTGGAAAAGACCTGTAAAGAATGAAACAAGCTATAAGCACACAAACAAATACCTGCCAACGGATCTCATTCATCAATCAATTAAGGAAGAAACAAATTGGGTCTAGAACCAATTAGACCGAAATGCTATCACCATTTTTTGAATACAATTTTCCATGTTTTTAATTAGAAGAGCAAATCATACAGACAAGACTACATTCAGTTCAACACAATTAAAATTTGTTAGCAAACATGCTGCAACTCTTCATACCTGGCAGATAATGAAAATGAAAAATGAAAAGAAATGTCGAAGCAAAGCAGAGATAATTAGCCCATACCTTGATTATGTTGCTCAATGTTATATTCAGATAACAAGTAAAGCCATTAGGAGAAAACACAGCGACCTGCATGCAGTATATTTATCAGTTTAGTTCATTAAAAGGAAAAGGAAAATAAAAATTGATGAAGAAAAACAAGCTAGGTAGTAAGGGAAAGGAAAAAAACCTTTTGGAGAAGTAAAACAGAACCAACAGTTATATCCTTTCCAAAATTTCCATCAGTGAAAACCCTGCGATAAACTGTAGCACCAACAGTGCCCGTAGGATCCTGAAAAGAAAGACTCAAGTCACCACAAATAAAAGAAACACCAAAATACAAGGCAGCAGCATAATTAATTGAATAGAAAAGCACCTTTAGAGTAATCGTCATGTCTCCAAAACCATTGGGAGTGCATGACTTGATAACAGCAACGACACGATCAACTCTTCCTTCACCGTTCAGATGCTTCTTGATGGAGCTCAAAGGCGTAGCAGATGCTACATCCACTGTAGCAACAGTTGAATTCAACACAGTTTAAATTAAACTGGAAAATGAAATGAATGAAGGAATTAACCTACCTTGGGAAGAACGAAGAAATTGTAACGCAGAAAGCCATGGATTGGCGGTGAAATCGCGATCAGAGTGGTGGCCATTTTGGAGGGCGCGGCTTAGGAATTCTTGAGTGGGAAGGAGGAGGTTGGATGCAGGTAGGGTTCTGCGTTGCATCATGGCGGATTGAACAGCACCGGCAGGACCGGGAATAAGAGGAGAATCGGAGATGGTTGGGGTATTGTTGTTGCAAGGGCGGAGAAAGTTGGAGAGATCAGAGTCGTCGATGTCAAGAGCTTCCCAAGGTTCCAATTCCATATTTACCAAAATCAAATTCACATTACACTCGCGCGGGAACAAAACTCTTCTCTCTTCTCTATTCTTTTTCTCTTGGCCTGCCCCTCAACCTCGCCCCTCTTTGCATTCTTGCATTCAATTTTCTATCTTGTTATAATAATATTTTGACCCGCATAAATTTACTTATGTCTAACAGAAAATATTATATTTCTACATTTTCATAAACTAACTTTTAATTTTTATTGAAAAAAATCTATATTTATCATAGATTCAACATTTATTTACTGTTATATGTTATAAATAACTATTAGGCAATGTTGAGACACGATAATTAAGGATACTTCTAACTTTTGAGAAACATGGTTTTTTTTTTTTTTAAATAATGTTATTTCACAAAA